>VOSG01000300.1:34727-44810 GCA_009761265.1 Halicephalobus sp. NKZ332
TCGACTTTTCCATATGACGAGTATTGCAGGAAAATGGACTTTTCGTTTTGGTTACATTTTCGGTAACAATATTTTATTTGGATTTTATCGATTTGTACTTAAGTTGATCGAAGGGAAGAAGATCGGTCAACTTGACTTTGCTTCGTTTTTAAAATCATATTCGACTTCCAACTTGTCCATATGACGACTTTCTGACCATCTGGATATTCCACTTTATCACATTAAAAATTATTCGCTTTTTAAAATTCACTTTAAACCTCAATGTTTTTATTTTTTTAAACTCCAGCGAGACAATTGTGATCAATCCAAGTTCATTTTTTCCATATTCAATTTTGGACTTTTTCTTGGTTTTGTACTAACCTGATTTCTGATTCTATTCATATTAAAAAAGATTTGGAAACTGATTTTTTTACTTTTTGTTGAGTTGACGGAAGACTGGTGGTCAATTCTAGTCCATGTTTAACTTCCAACTCGTCTTCCTCATGACTGTCTATCCTGCTGGGTATTCCATTTCATCCATATTTTCAAAAAAACTTTATCTCAAAAAATCTTATTCTAAGAGTTGTTTATTCAGTAGTTATTGTATTTAAAATATTTTTACTTTAGAAGTTATTGTATGAAGGATTTACAATTTAAAATTTATGTAACTAAAAAACTTTATTTTGAAAGTTATTTTAGGGACTTTGAATAAATGTTATTTCGATGGTTTTTAAGGATATTTCATCTGAGAATTTTATTTTGATCGGTTCGATTTTCTCTCAAGTTGACAGAAAAGAAGACCAGTGGTCATCCAAGTCAATTTTGTTTTTATATTCAATTTCCAACTTGTCTATGACAACTTTCTGACTAGTTTTATATTTCGTTTCATTCATATCTTCGGTGAAAGTTTATTTTGGGCATATTATAATTTAAAAAACTATTCTATAAATACTTAAAAAAAGTTACTTTAGAGTTATTTTATCTCGAAAGACTTTTGTTTTAAGATTATTTTACTTTGATCTTTTTCTTCTTCTCAAGTTAACGGCAGACTAGTGGTCAATTTGAGTCCGTTTTGTTTCTAAATTTTGTTCAAGTTTCGAGCTGTCCACCTGACGACTTTCTGAGCAGCCGCATGTTTCATTTGATCCACAATGCGAAACTTTTTTAAACAAGGAAGATTATTCTTTTCAAATTTCGAAATGTTTTAAACATTAAAAAACATTCTTTTTAAGATTTCAAAACTTTTTAAAGTTCGAATTTCCTTAATCGAATTTCTTTGCAAATTTGACTTGATTAATTTCCGGGTTCGAAAAGAAAAAATACTTGTTTTCCTTTTTAAACATAAAAACAGCGATTTTTCGGTCGAACAATTTCATAAGTTTACTCATGGGATCAAAGACAGATATTATAGATAGTCGGGATCGTTATCGTCGAGGTAGTCGAGGGAAAGACAGCATCTGGTCCGGGGATCGAGTCTTGGACGTTTACTTTTCTTTCACACTACTTCCTGTCTTTACATTATTCCTCGTTTTCTTCCATATTCTTCTTTGTCTTCCCCACATTTCTATTTCCTTCCATATTATTTCCCATTTCCTTTGATACAATTTCCTTTCTTCCTCCATATGACTCCCATCCTCCGTCATATTATTCCCAATCTTCTTTCATATTACTCCCCTTTTTCATGATGGAGAAGACCTGTTCAATTTGTCTCCCTACTATGATAATTTCCTCCTTGTTGGAAACCAGGCTCCGGGTCGGCTTTGAATAGACTAATCAAATTTTCACTTTTTTGAAAACTGCTGTCTTTCTTTGATGAAGTCGATTTTTTCCATTTTCTCTTAAAGCTAAGTTTTTTGGGATTTTTACTTTTGAAAATTATTTTCCTTATTTTTTACTTTCTTGAAAAATAGTTTTTAGAATTTCTATTTTAAAGGAAAATGTTTTTTTGATTTTAAATTTGTTTGAAATTTAATTATAAGAAAACATCTTTTTTTAAATTTTCGAAAACTCAATTCCGAATTTTTATTTTAAAAACAATTGTTTTCTAAATCTCTTACTTTTTTGAAAATGTATTCTTCAAAGTTGTTACTTCAGAAATTAATTACAATAAATAGTTAGTTTTTTTTCTAAATTAAATTCTTGTCTCTATTTTAAAAAAGCTACTTTTTGAATTTTTATTTAAAAAATAATTGTTTCCTAAATTTCCTTATTTTTTGAAATACTATATTTTCACTTGAAAGACCATTGTTTCTTGTGATTAAGGTCCAGATTCCCTTAGTTCCTGGTTTTCATCGTGGGAAACAAACTTGATTTTCTGTAGGAGGATTTTCTTTGTAGTGGGATTTACTTTGTAAAGGAACGTTTTCGAAGGAAGATTTCTCGACGAAGGCCTCTTTTCGAATATTCTATTTCGTTTTTTGCGTTGAACACGTCTTCCAAAAGTCATTAGAAATTTTTCCCAATGTCTGACTAAAAAAGATTGATTTTCGTTACCTTTTGCCTCGGAAATTTCTTAAATCTTGGATTGGATTTTTAAATTTTTAATCTCCATAACTTTTTTGGTCTGAACTTTATAATTTTTGAGATTTCTGTTTTCACTAATTACGATGTTTTTCAGTCGAGAGATTTTCGGAATCGAATCTTGTCGGAAATCCGTTTTTTCCTAGAGAAAGAGAAATTCAAGGACCGATTATCTGTCCTTGTTCAGAAAGTTTTTTTGTGTACCAGGAATGCTTCGAAATTCAGTGCAAGTTTCGAATTTTGAAAATTTTAGAATTTTCTGGGAATTTCAGGATTTTTTGGAAGTTCCCGGAATTTTCTGGAAAGAAATAAGTTTAAAGTTCCTAGAAAATTAATTTCGAATCAATTTCTTTAATGGAGTCGCTTTTAATTTCTATAATGTGGTAACTAGTATTCATTCATCTTTCGTCAGGAACTCGAATTTGGCAATTTTCACACTCCGCCAAATTTTGGACTTACTTCCTTTTGAGTTGGGATTTTCGGGAATCCAGAGACTTTCGAAATCGAGGATTTCTCAATTTCCTAAAATACCTTAAGAATTCATATCGAGACAATTTTATAAAAGATATTCGTTTTTAGTTCCGAAACAATAATCCTGAAATCGATATCTGAAATCAAAGGTTTCTTAATTTTCTAATATATATTTTGAGAATTGTCTCAAGACGTTTTTCCTAAGAATAATCATCTTTATTTTCGGAACGATATAATCCCGAAGTTAGTATCTGAACTTTCGAATTTTAAGTTCGCCTTGAGGCAGTATTTTTAAAATTCCACTATTTTAAAACAATATAATCCTGGAATCAGTGTCTGAAGTCAATAGTTAAAATTCTCCGGAAATTCTTCTTGAAACAATTCTCTTAGAGAATTCGTTTTTATTTTTATTATAGTTTGATTTTTTAATTCCGACAAATCCTTTTTTTTCTAAAAAAAACTGCCGAACTCCAATTTAATCCACTTCTATTGTCCTCAAAAATCCGCAAAACATTTTTTAATTTTCCGTATTTATCGGAACTTTTCTATTTACTTGTATTTCTTTCTATGAATTAATAAATATGCTGCCATAAACGTTTTTGCATATTTCGATCGTAAATTCGGCGTTCTTTTGGGACTGGCCATGAGAAAAATGTGGACAAAGCCGTCGGCACTGAATAAATTTATCCTGGCCTGCGCACGAAAAAGCAGTGAGACATTCGAACTGGTCCAGGGTGCTCCGGACTGAGGACTGCCGGAGGGTCTGTCGGGGGGTCCGTTTGAGGGTCTGTCAGGCCGTCATAGTTTCCGGCTGTCTTGAACCCCGAAACCTGTGCCATTCGCTGGGTTGTCCACTGCTGGTCAGTTTGGGGTTTTAAATTCCCTGGACTTTCGGATAGATCAGTACTAATCTACTTTTATTTTTTAATCTGTAAATATTTTAAAAATTTTTTGGATTTTGTAAATAATTGAACACATTGATATAGTCTTTAGATTATTTAGGTTATTCAGGAAAATTATTAACTACAAAATTAGTCTTTAGAATTCCTGAAATTTCTGGAAAATCCGCTAAAACTGATTTACAACTTTTAAACTTTTGGACTTTCTAAAGTTTCCGGGAAGTTCACTAAAAATTGATTTGGAATTTTTAAACTTTTCAAAAAAAGCACTAAAGCCAATTTGAAGTTTTAAAATTTGTTGGATTTGAAGTTTTAAGATTTTCTTGGATTTGAGATTTAAAAATTTTCTGGATTTGAGGAGACTTTTGTTACCTGTCTGTCCTCGAGTCAAGGTCCTTTGTCAATTTTGAATGCTCCTAAGAATTATTTTTACTTCTTTCAGTTCGAATTCTTTAATTGCTCTAATATTTTAGTTCTTATTTAAAATACTGCAAATTTCTAGAAAAAGTAATCTTACTTTGTATTTACTTTAGAAGCAAACAGAAGCTTCAAAACCGTTGACGGATATTTTCGAGACTATCAAATGGCCATTTTATTTTTATTTTTATCACACTAGAATCTTCCAAAATTTAATGGAAACTTTCATACGAACATCCGAACCCAGGGATTCCGGAAATCCAGGAGATCCTTGAACTTCGTTTCGAGAAGACTTCTTAGAAGTACTTATTTTTCTATTTCTGTAAAAACATGACTCTGAAACCCAAGATTTTAAAAATCTAGAAAAACTCCGGAATTTTATTTTGAAATAAATTTATAAATATATTTCTATTTAGTTTACGTAAGAATATAATCCTAGAATCAGAATACAAGTTCGGAAATCCCGAAAATCCAAAAATTCCGGACATTTGTCATAGGCAAATTGAGAAAATATCTTAATTTAATTTTTACGATAGCATAACTCTGAAACCGATGGTCCCGGAAGTAAGAAGTCCTTAAAATTCGTCTCGAGATAATTTCATAAGAAATTCACTCTTTGGTTTTTATCATACAAGTATAAAACAGAGAATTCCGGAAGTTTAAGACCCTAAACCTTGTCTCGAAACAAGAATATGTTTATGTTTAATTTTATAAGTATATAATTGTCATCGATTTTTTTTCAGACTCAAATTTGGGAATTTCCACATTTCGTTAAAAATATAGAGATATTTCATAAGCGAACTTGGTGGAAAATTCCGTTTCGAGATAACTTCTTCGAAAATTGTCTCATTTTTATAACAATTGTTCTCGAGGTTTCTAAAAAGGTCTAAAACTTTGTTTCCAGAAGACTTAAAAAAACTCATTTCTGATTTTTATAATTGTTTCATTTAAAGAATACTTCAAATTTTTCTGAAAACTACGAAAGGCTTCTTTTTTATTGCAAGCCTTCTTTTTTTTGATGCCGAGTGGACTATCTTCAAGTTTTGTGTCCCAAAAAGTGCTATACAGCATTCCTCTATATGGAAAAATTCAGCAAGAGCAAACAGCATAAAAAATAAAAGAGCTTTGGCACTTGTTTGCGTCCTTCTCCCGGAGACTTTGGTTGTGCCGTCAGCAACTGCCATTTTTGGATCCATCTCGGCTCTTTATCGATTAAATTCTTGTTTGAAGACATTTTTCAAATTTGTAGTGTCATTACTATAAATATTTCTTTTTCGGAATTTAAGAATTAATCTTATTTAAAGATTTTTATTTTTTCAATTTTATACTCGGAGAGGATTTTCAAAATTGCGATTTCGTTACGAGTTAATTTTCCTCAACTTTAAAAATATAATTTAAGGTTCTTTTCCAATCTTTGATAAGTTCGTTGTAAATTTATTTTTTCCGCTTTCAAGAGTAAAACTTGTTCAGAATCCAAAATTCTTCCTTGTTTTGATTCTATCTTTTTTACATTTCCAATAAGACTACTGTAAATTTATTTAGGAAATTCAAAATTGATTTAGAATTCTTTAATTTTCTTCCTCCTCATCTTCTTGGTTCCTGATTCTTGGTTTTTGATTCTATTGTTTTGAATTTCAAAGTTAAAGTACACTTTGAGGTTGAAATTTCTAAGCTTTAACTTTGATGGTTTTTAGTCTTCAACTCCATTGTTTTCAATTTTTGACAATATTACTGAATTTACTTTGCTTTAATTCCCAAAGACAAAACATTTTAGAATCCTTTAATTTTTCCTTCCTTGTTTATATTTTTATCGTTTTTAATTTCCGATAACATTACTGTGGATTTGTCTAAGAAATGTAGAATCTAGAATTCAGGATTCTTTCATTTTGTTCCTGGTTTTGGGTTTCTAATTTCATCTTTTCCAACTCGAAGACGTTTTTTTACCTTTTACAGGATGCTGAAGTAACATTTTGGATTTAATTAAGAGTAAAAATAAATTTAATGAAAAAGAACCTTATCTAAATAAATCCAATTTTAAATGTCACATATTAGTCAAGAAGTTTGTTAGAAATCCATTGACTTCCAGATCAATAGTCGTGGGCGAATTTAATCCGCTTTTCTGGTCGAATCTGAAAACATCAACGGCATCTGAGAATTCCTCATGGAGTTTCTTCTCGGCTAGTCCTTAACCTTTTGAATATGAAAAAAGATAAACTTTTCCATAAAAAATGACTCGTCAAAAAAAGATTTTTGAATACGGTTTCCAGAGCTTTTTAAATCTTTTCAAATTTGTAAAAAATGTATATTTTTGTGGTTTTGTCTCGAATAGGAAGTTTAAAAATTCGTGTCGAGAAGATTTGACAACAACACCCATTTTCTTTTCTGCAATAACATCATCTCGTGTTTATATTTGTGATGTGAAAATATGGTTTTTTATTTTTTCATTAAAATATGGCTTCCGTTCTAGCTCTCGATCTCGAAGTTGCCGAAGATTTTCTGGCTCTAAGTTGGATCCTGGGATGATCGACGTCTTGACTCAGCGCATCGAGGCGCAGATGGACATCTCCAGTTCTACAGTAGGTCCGACCACGGACTCCGGAGACCACATAGCCAGGGCTGACCCCAATACCCCCTCTGGTTACCAATTTCGTGGGTTTTTCAAACACTTTTACCCGTGAAAAGAAATTCTTTTGTTTTTATTCTTTTAAGTTTTTTCAAAAATTCGTTGTTCAAAACTTTGTCTGAATTCGGAACGCTGAATTTCAGTCACGTCAACGGTGGTGAACAATGGGTCTCGTGCCGCCTCTTCGGAAACTTTGAGGAACTTGGATGAAAGTAAAAATATTAACAAGAATGTCGATGGGATTTCTGTCCAGTCTTTGCTGCTAGCCGGTGGACAACAAAGTCGATCGAGATTTTTGAAATCTCCCAGCGATGATTCACTAAGGTCAGTTAGTGTTTTAAAATTTAAAAACTTTTCGAATCACATTTTCTTTTTTCAATCCCTGGGAATCCTTATTTTTCAAATCTTACTTTCTAAATTTTCTAGAAATTTTGGAGTATCAAAAATTAGATTTCTTTTAGGCATTCTCGTCTTTCCTAAATCTATTGAGACCGTCTGTTTAGCTGACAAACACAAATTATTAATTCCTCATTTTCATAAGAAAATAATGTTCACAAAAAAACAAAACTCTCGTTTGATATCCATTTTATGAAAGATTTTGAGACAAAGTCAGAAATCCACTCTTTTTACTAATGAAATAATATGATTATAAAATTAAAGTGTATCTTGATGTGAATTTCTGAGATATTTTAATACAGTTCTGGCAGAGAGTAGCTTTTACTAAATTTGAGTTCTCACTGAATTATGACTTTTGTCAAATTTGAACTCTTGGAGAGGGTAGACAGATGCTAATTAGAATTTCTAATCCTAGTTTTCATTCCTTATTTTTATCTTTTTATTATAAAAAATAAAATATGAATACGTTCTTGAAAACTATCTAGCGATGAATTTCCAGAATTCTGGAGGCTGGAATTTTCCAGAAATAGTTCTAGAAGTTTCTTATTCGAATTTCTAAAGATTTATATTTTATTTTTTTAAGAATTCAAAGGATTTCTATTTTTATTTCTAACAATCCTTAGTGCCTTTTCAATAATGAAAATTGAAATAGAAAATCTTCTATAAAAAATAAAGAATCCATTGAGTGTTTTTTGCTAATGAAAATAATAAAATTGCCTATTTCCCCGTCTTCGTTCAGTATTGCTAAGAACACTTGCTTAAAGTTTTTAATCCCGATCTAATGAATATTTCACGAAATGAGAGGAAACCGCATGATTCAGATTGCTGCTGTTTTGAAGACTTTAATGATGCTAAGAGTTTTTTTCCATTTTGTTTCTGTTTTATATTTTAAATGTTATTTCCTTAATTTCTTAATTGTAATTTAATTTAATTTTGATTTTGTTTAAATTTGTTTTACTTCATTTTTAATTTACTTTTAATTTAATTTAGCTTAATTTTACTTTAATTTAACTCTATTTTATTAGTTCTAAAATGAAGTTCGGAAATGCTGGTTCCACATTGCTGTCTTCGAGAAGAATAAAATCCATGTTTCCCTCAGGGCCTAGAGTGTAATTTGTTTCGAAAACTTTTCGACGTTCGTGCTGACTCATTTTACTGTAAATTGATTAAGACGACTTTTCTATTTTCGTATTAATTGATTGAGACGACTTTTTACACTTCCGTATTAATAACTGAGAAAACTTTCTAATTCTATATTAGGCTTCAATTAGGCCAAATGTTTATTAAAGGTTGCATTCCTATTTTAAATGTATTATGAAAAATTGACTCTCATCAGTTTTTCGAAAATTAATTTCCAGTATGTTATTTAAAATGATTTTCATTATACTTTCGGAATTTGATTTTAGTATATTTTGAGAAACTAATTTTATTAAATTCTTGAGAACTAATTTCATTAGGTTATTAAGAATTGATTGCATCGGATTTTCGAAATGATGGAACAGAGTTCCACAGACGTTGCCATAGAGAGACAAGGCGGGGCCAGAGATTTCCCAAAGCCATGTCTTTTTAATTCAAAAGTCTTGTTTTTATTTTTTCTAATTGACTATCATGCCATTATAGGAACTCAAAAATAAATATTTTTCGGAATTTTTCAAAATCGAAAATACGGAAAATACGAGCTTTCGAAATTTATTTATCCTTAGTTTTAAAGATGTAATAAATTTATATTAATATGGAAAATGTTTTAAAAGCTCAAAAACCTCTGCTGGATCGAATTTTCGGAACTTTCCAATCGAAAAACACGAAATTTTAATTTTATGTGATTCTACAAAGTCCGAAGAACATTCGCCAGATTCTGAATCGCAATACTATAAAAACAGAAACTTTCATCGTAAATTTCTGAAAAGATTGCCCAGGTTCGAATGTCGAGTTTTCCATTCGAAGTGGAACTGCAAAACTTTTATGCTGTTTTGTAGTGTGTTGAAAATGTTCTGTAAGCTCATACTAGTATGTGGAAACTTTAAAGCTTTTTAAAATGTTTTCAATATTACTTTTTAAATTAAAATTATGGAATTTCGGATTTACGTGTCTCTGAAAATCCCGGAAATGTTTTAGAAACTAAGATTCATATTAGTGTACAAACACTCCAAAAATTAAAATGTCTAATACGACCTTTCAGAAGTTTTTCAGTTTAAAAAATTTTGAAGTTTTGAATCTAGGTTCCTCTGAAAAAAATTGAAATAATTTTATGGATTCTAAAACTCTAATAAAGTTTCTTTCGGCAAGTTACTTATATTTGTGAAATTCAATTTGCAATTTTTGACGATCGATGAAATCTCGGTCAGCCACTTTTGTTCCTCATTTCTTCCGATGAAAAAACCAAAAATGAAGTAAAATGAAGAAAAATAAAGAAAACGAATGACCTTGGCCTAGGAAAGAGATTCTTTTTCATGCAAATTTTATTTTTTCTTTCTTCCGTTTTGTTCAACTTAGTTTTCTCGTTATAAATTATAATTTCAACTTTATTATTTTTCTCTAACTTCGAGAACGGCAAATTCTGAACCGATTCTCATTTTCATTTCGCGAACATGTAACCTTGGTGACAATTAATGTCCTTCGTTGGGACCCCGCTGGAAATAATAGATTCTCATGTGAATTCCCTCAGCAATTGCTGTTTTATGTAACTGCTATTTTACGCAACTAATATTTCATATGAAAATTACCTTATAAAATTGTTGTTTTGTATAGAAATCGTTTTATAAAGCCACTATTTTACAT
>VOSG01000301.1:0-44751 GCA_009761265.1 Halicephalobus sp. NKZ332
ACGAATTTATGAAAATTGGAATTTCAGTTCTCTGTTGAAGACATATGTGGAGGGAAAGGCATTTTCTCTATCGTCCTCAAAATTACTCTGGGCTTTGGATCTTTTTCTTACTCCACGATCATCAAGATCCCTGGGACGTTCACCTTCGATAAACTCAAAAACAGTGAATGTGACCCTTTCTCCATGGACGACCAGAAGAGAGATGAGTTGATTATCCCTGCCCATCGTCAAGAATGTGTCTTCTACAGCAACTTTGCTCCTCTAGTTCCTTCTGTCACTCCTCGGGTCTTCGAAACAAGAGAATGGTCTCTTAAGTCTGGAAAAGTAGGATACATCCATATGGAGGACTTGTCGACAAAAACAAAAACACTAACCTTCCACTCCAGACTCACAAATGAACAGGTCAAAAATATTGTCGCTAAACTGGCCTACTTCAATGCTGTCGCCTTTAATCTCGGAGAGAAATTAACAAGCGAGGGGAACATCGAAATGATGAGTACGGGGACAAAAATGATTCCCCCTTTGGTCAGCGAGTTTGACCGATTTGCAGGCCATCCTGAAGTATTCAAGAGAATTCTAGAGAGGAAGGATTTCACTGGACTGATCTGTAACGAGCCATTGGTGTCCTACGTTCTTCGAGAATGCCACAGAGATTTCGGGTTGCCAGATCTCTATGTCCATGTAAGTCTTATTATCTCTATTTCAAAGTGGATGTTCATACAATTGAAAATTTCAGGGAGATCTCTGGACTTCCAATATCCTTTTCAAATTGAACCCAGATAAATCTGTCAGCGACGAAATTGCTGCAATCATTGACTGGCAATTTGCTCACAAAGGAAATTTTGTTTTTGATCTTTGTCGGCTACTGATTTTTTCTTGTGACGGAGACCAAAGAAGAGAACTGGAATTCTCCATCTTCGACTATTACATCGAGCAACTCGGACTTGAACTCTCCAAATTAGGGACCCATCAACTGCCGTACTCAGCCAAGCAGATCAAAGACGTCTATGAGCTCATCCTCCTCATCCACAGTGGATTTATGTTTATAATGAATCCTGCTCTCAATATCAAACCTTTGGATGAAGAACAGATCCCTGCTTACAAGGCCCGAAAGGACCGACTGGAACTCAGAATGCTCCACACTTTCGAGGACGCCCTTCAGATTCTAGACAGTGGGAAATTCAATAAGTTCATTTCCAAATATCTCGAACCATGAATCAACCACAAACTATGATAGAATCTATGAATTTAATAAATATCAAATCATCGGATTACTTTCATAAGTTTTCAGACACGGATACTAGTTTTGAATAATAATGTGTTTTAAATTGTGAAATGAATTCAGGAAATTATTTCCTTTCGCTTAGCTTCATGTGTGGAAACTCAGAGTTGAGGACACCATTAGAATCATGGATACTGGAAATTTCACCAAGTGAATGTAATTGTCTTATAAAATTCTTAAATAAATGATTTTAACAATGTCTATCTTGGTTTGGATATTAGATTATCAGTGCAATTACGATATGATAATCATTCAACAGACCTCAAGTTCTGGCTTCATTTCTAATCCATATTATCATCTAAAATTTGTTTATACACTCGACTACTTCAAAGGGATATTTATCTTTCATTCACATAGGAAAGTCAGTAGATGAGTTTTCATGTAAGAAAGTAGATTCTCATTCACAGTAACGTTCATTCAATTTTTAATTTAAAGTTCCTTTGAATTTTATACTTGTTTATCATAATATCTTCTCTGCATGCTCTACTAGATAGTCTTATAGAAATATTTATGGATCGAATTGGAGCTTCTTCTTATAAGAGACGTCAAAGACAGATGATAAAGGAAATATAGTCTCATAGGAAAACTGATTGGAAGTGCTTAGTTGAGAATGGATTATAAATAGAGTCAACATTGTTTAATTAACAGAGATAAAATGAAGGTTATCCGAAAAGTCGGGTAAGGAATCCGGTTAACCCAGGAGCATATCTTCCTCTTCCCCTTCCCCTTCCCCATCTTCTCCAAGAATCCCTCTTCAATCTGAAATTACAAAAGATCTCATTGATCATCATCTTATCGAAGAAAAGAAACAACCTTGCTACATTTCCCTGATCACCGTGTACAGTGTTCATAGTAATACTAATTAGACAAATAAATAAAATGAAAATAACACTTATTCTCATTGTCGTGTTCAGATCAAAATAACAAAAAATTCTTCTTTTTGATGGCTTTTATTGGTCTCAGTCGTTTGAACTGATTAGAGTACAAGGAAACATGTGACTAAATGCGTCAATTCCCCTACTTGACTGGTTCATGAAAAAGAATTTACTTGAAATTCATTCTATAAATAAAATCATTAGGTCACATAACGTGATTTTGAAAGTTATTTGTCAATAGTGTCTCGAATGAGTTTCCAAGAAAATTCGTCGATGAAGTAGAAGGACTTTGGCTTCTCGAAGCCGTTGAATGTGGAGGAAGTGGTCATGCTGTAGGCTCCCATGTTAGGGTAGTAGAGCCACTCTTCTTCTCCTAATTGCCTCATTTTCGTGAATTCTTCTACTTGATCCATTCCGTCACAGGTAGGACCCCAAATGAGACAGTCGAAAAGTTCCTTGTCCTTCTTAGGGTCCGGAAAGAGTGGCCCTCCAGTCGGGAAATAGTTGTCGTAAACTCTGCAGTTGAAAGTCCCGAAGATTCCTTGATTGATGAAGTACATGAGCCCGGTTTTATTGGAGTCTGATTCGTCTTTCGTGATTCGGCTTGCAGGAACCTTGACACTGGAGATGATGTTGACGGATTTTGAAATAGGGGAGCACGCAAAGAATCTTCCTGGTTCAGCAATCACTGTGAGTTCGTCTCTGTCTGGAAAATGCTTGTCCATCGAATCACGAATAACATCAGCTATCTGAAAAAAGATAAATTTATTCTTTTTACCGAGTAGAGGGTTTCACAATACTATATTATTTTTTAGTCTTCGCATTTGACATATTTAATAATTGGAATACTAATATCCCAATGAGGTGTTTTTCCATCAAATAAGCAACAATAAATGATCTTTTAGCGCATCAATGGGAGTTACCTTGTCAGAAGGTAGGGAATCACATCTCCATGATTTTCAGTTGCTAATGATTAAATACTAACCTTTGCAAAGCTAATTTCTTCAGTGTCGAATCCAGGGAAACCTCCACCGATATCTAGGATCTTCATCGGATGCCCCAATTCTTTTCCAAAATCGAAGAGATTTCTCGAGTAACGGATAGCTGTTTCAAAGGTCTCTGGACAGTGACAGCCAGATCCAACATGGAATCTGACATTTACGTAATAAATTTATAATTTTAAAGAACACT
Source organism: Halicephalobus sp. NKZ332 (assembly GCA_009761265.1). NCBI lineage: Eukaryota > Metazoa > Nematoda > Chromadorea > Rhabditida > Panagrolaimidae > Halicephalobus > Halicephalobus sp. NKZ332. The sequence continues at coordinate 3,349 of VOSG01000301.1, forward strand.
CACGAGATTCCTGTTACATTGATGTCCAGTTTCTTCGCTTCTTGCAACAGCTCCGGAGCAGCTTCTTCTGGATCACATCCGAACTTTCTCCCCAAGTGGCATTGTGCCGTTGGGTCGTTCACAGCAATTCTCAGGATCATTCTGAAGAATTATTTGTAGTTCATGTAAAAGTTCTCTCAAAACCTACTCTGGATTCTTATGAAACTTCTTGACTTTGGATAGCTCTTCAACATTATCAAAAGTCATCATGTTTATCCCAACTGCATCAGCCAATCGGATCGATTTCTTGGTTTTACAGGGATTGGCGTAGATTACGTTCTTTGAGTCAGTAATTCCCAAGTTCAAAACCTTGGAAATCTCTCCTTCACTGGCACAATCGAAAGCACACCCTAATTTCGAGAGAATAGTTAAGATAACTGGATCATCACTGCTTTTGACAGCGTAGAAGGGTTTTATATTTGGAAGTTCTCTTGTGAACTCCGAAAACTTCTCGATCAAAGTGGTCAAGTTGACGACGAAGAAGGGTTCTTGGTCATCCTTCTCATTCTTCTCTAAAGCGATCCTCTGGGAGAGGGTCTTGGTGTCTACCTGATGGGGAAGAATAGATATTTTGGAATCGCAGAAGATTTCATACTGCCCAGCCATTGTCGAAACAAATTGGAAATGAACAAGAAGCAAAGTAAAGACAGTGCCCCCTGATTATCAAGAGAAATCAACTACCAGATTTCTTATCTAGGAGTAAAAACCATCCTAACCCATCATTTAACATGGTTTTATTGTTTTGTCATTTGAAATCACACAATTGTTTTATGCATTAATGAAGATCATTGGAAGCGGCTCCATCTTTCTTGAGGATATGATCGTAACTTGGTCTCTTTTCTGAGTACCAAGATCTGAGGACGAGTTCAGCCATATGGAGGAAATAAGGAAAGAATAAGACATTTCGTTGAAAAAAGACAATTCAAAGAAAAGAAAACAATATGATATGATATACTGTTATCTGTCATGGACAAAAAAATTAGCTCTCACCTGATTTAACGGGTGTCAATATCGATCCTCTCGAAATCCTTCAATAATAATACAACTGTGAAAAAAATTCAAGGCATTTATGAAACAAACGCAAAATACATTTATTTTTAGCTTTGACTTTTGGCGAATTGTCTGCTCTCGCCAACCCATTTTGCTCCCTTCTTTTTCGCCCGCTAGAACCATTTTCTCAATTTTCACTTTGATTTTCAGCTTTCCAAAATGAAAGTCAGGGTGATATCTCGCAATCCAGATCATTACCAACGTGAAACAAGGAACGACATCTTCAAAGGTTTGCTTTTTCGTTTTCGATATATCAAAATCAAGTTTCTAGTTCCCCAACGCAATGGTGGCAGAGAAGATCCGCTTAGACATGCCGTCGAGTACACTCGAGCTTTGAATGCTGCGAAGCTGGATCGCGTCTTCGCCAAGCCCTTCGTTGGAAGCTTCGAAGGACATAATGAAGGTGTCCACGTGCTCGCGAAGCATCCTCTCAGACTGGGAACCGTTCTTTCTGGAGCTCGTGACGGTCAGGTCAAAGTCTGGCGTCTCGCCAACAGAAAGTGTCTAACTTCTGTCCAAGCCCACAACGGACCTGTTCATGGGGTGTCTGTCGATGGAGTAACGGGTGAAATGTTCGCGTCCATCGGCCAAGATTCTCAGATCAAGATATGGAATCTTCCCGAACGATTCAGCGGCGATCTTGGAGATCCAGTGCATTCTGTCGCTCTTAGTCATGTCCCACATTCAATTTCCCACATGTACAATTCAACCGACTTTGTTACTTCTGGAGAAGGACTCTCGGTTTGGAAGATCTACAGAGATTCTCCTGTGAGAACATATGACGTCGGAACAAGTACTGTTCACTCAGTGAGATGCAACCCCGTGGAGCCGAATGTGTTTGCCGGATGTGCTCATGATCGATCAGTCTTTATTCTGGACAGCAGGCAGAAAGCCCCATTGACGAGACTAGTGATGTCGTTGCGAACGAACGCAATTGCTTGGAATCCTGTTGAAGCCTTTACTTTTGTTGCTGCAAGTGACGATTACAAGTGAGTTGTTGCTTCAATTCTGTGCATGTGTATTGTTTTTCAGTGTCTACACATTTGACATGAGGAATCTGTCCTCTGCCAAGATGGTGCATCACGATCACGTTGCCGCTGTTCTGGACGTTGACTACTCTCCCACTGGCAAAGAGTTTGTGACTGGCAGTGTCGACAGGTCCTTGAGGATCTTCCGAGCAGAAGGCCACAGAAGCAGGGAAATCTACACTACGCCGAGAATGCAGGAAGTCATGTCCGTTCTGTGGACTTTGGACAATAAGTATGTCCTCTCTGGAAGCAACGAGTTCAATGTCCGTCTCTGGAAGGCCAATGCTTCCGAGAAGATGGGAGTCCTGCGACCGAGAGAGAAGGCGGCGATGGAGTACAACAACGCACTCAAGAACCAATATTCTGCTCATCCCAAGGTCGCCAAGATCATCAAACACAGACAAGTTCCCAAGAGTATCTATTCTGCCGCGAAGGAGCACCAGGTCATCAAGGAGAAGAAGGCGAGAAAGCTTACCAACCTCCAGAAACACTCCAAGCCAGGAACTGTTTCTTTCGTTTCCGAAAGACAAGAGAAGATTGTCAAAACTGGTTTTGATTGAGGTAATGCGATTGCTATTGTTGATTTTGAGAAATTTATAAAGTGATTTGCACTAACAGAAGGTGATTTCACAGGAATCAACTTAATATTACGGAATGGTTCTAGCCTTATTGTTTCGGAGCGATTTCTGGCAATTGACTCTTGACATCATCCGGGATAGCGTCAACATAGGCCTGGTGATTGACCCAGTGAGCTGTCGCCAGCACTCCACCCGTGTTAGGAAACGGGACTCCCGCAGTGTAGTTGATTCTCCGACCGGAGATATCAGTCAGCATTCCACCGGCAGATATCAGAAGCGCTTCAGGAGCGGCGGTGTCCCACTTCTTGCACCCAGCGCTGGCGAAGACGTAGGCACTGGCTCCTTCCAGACATTTGAGGACCTTGTATCCGGCTCCGCTGATCTTCTCGACGCGGTCGACGAGATTCTTCTCTTCCAGCGACCGGAGAGCGGTCTGGACCAACTCGGTGGAATGGCTTCTGGTAGTGACGACGACTCGTTCCGTGGAGGCTGGGGCAATTTGGAGTCCGAAAGCACCGACTCCGATGATTCCCCAGAGGGTTCTGCTGTCTGACCCTGAATAGTAGGGTTGATGTACGACTCCGGCAATAGCTCGACCCTTGTAGGTGATTCCGATGAGAACCGTCACTTGTTGGAGATTAGCTGAAAGTTCTTTAGCATAAAACTAGCAGGACGAGGGGAACTCACGAGTTCTGCCTCTGGAAGCAGCTGCGAACTCGGAAGTGCCATCGAGAGGGTCGACCCAGATGACGATATCCTCTTCCTTGATGGCCTTCAGCTCCTCCGGCAACTTATTTTCGAAGGTGAGGACTTCATTGGAGAAGGAAAGCTCTTTGTTTGGGACTTTCGAAGTGACTTCTTCCTCTCCGATGATCTTGAGTCTATTCTGAAACTTTTCTTGGAGAGACTTTTCGATGCAATACTGAGCTGCTCGATCGGCTTCCGTCTGCAAGTCGGCTTGTCCATTATCGCTCTTGTCGACGATCTTCAAATCGCCTCCAGACATGATACCCTGAAAAGTTTGGAATGGAATGATCTATTGGAGTCGATGTCCAACCTTAATGATAGATCCGGCCGTTTCGGAGATCCTGACCGACGAAGCGACCAATCGGGTGAGAAAGCTTGCGCGTTGCCACATTTGTTCGTCGGGTATTTCTGAATTCTTTTCAGCCATTACAGGAATCCTAGAGACGTATCTGAAAAGAAGAGATTATTACAACAACCAACATTGCGTCGAAGATCATGAATATAGACTAAATAGAATAGGATTCATATATCGAAACCATAAAAAGGAACTTGCAAACACGACGGAACCCATAAGTGAATCAAGATTACCGAAAAGGAATCGATAAATTACAAAGCATGCCCATACTATTAAATACGAAAGAGATCTTATCGATGAAAGATAGAAAACTGAAGAGAACACTTGTGATTGTGCAGCTTCCAAAATACAAATTCAGCACGTCACTTTCAATTGCAAAAACCTCCAACGATTTCATCAGCCCAGATTAAGACTAAGGAACGGAAGTCCAGTTGCCGCGAGATAAAACATGGCAGCGCTAACAGTCTTCTGTTTAGCGACATTCAACTTTGTCAAAAATGTTTTCCGGGCAACTTGGCGAGCTACTTTTAAAAAACATAAAAACACCTAAACGTTGAATAAATGAACCAAATCCAATCACGTTTACTTTGCAAAGTTGATAAAAAGACCAACGAGGAAGAGACAACCAAAACAATGGGAAGGCAAGACAGTTTTGTTGTACCAAAAATATATAACTTACCCATTTTGTTCTTTTTTCGATGATTATCTGACCTTTTCAGACCGAAATATTGGGAGAGCAGAAAGGATTATAGAGAATAATAAAAACTGGTCTTGTTTGTGTCTGGAACGACCTGCCAGATATGTTGTTTTCGATTCTTTTGACTGGTAAACACTCAAAGGGAATGAGGGTGGAGATGGATTTCTTCAGCTTTACTTCAATAGAACAGCAATTTTCCCTTCAATTTATAGCCAGACATTGTTTAGGATGCTGTTTGCTCGTTGGTCTCGATAAAATCAACCGGAGCAAGAGATCCCCGGCTTTTTGTGATACACGTGAATGAAGTGGAAAACACGTGAACGGAGATCTAACTCATTGAAGAAAAATAGACTGATCTTCGTTCTGAGTCTGGAGAGCCTGTCATTGGTGTATTGTTAACGTTCTTGGACTTACAATGAGAGAGTTAACGGCCTTGAAATCCATTTACTGTGTAACAGAACATATTTCATCATTCTTATCCATATTCCCAATATCTCCAACCGAATATCAATCTTGGATTCAAATTTGGTTACAATTTAATGACAATCACAAAATGCAGGCATGATTCACCACAACATCATACTCACTAGCATCACTTTTCATTTATCATTAAATTATACATAGATACACCCATTATGACTCTTGATAAGGTAACAAAGAGAAGTATAAGCAGGCGAAGTCATAGTCATTTCTTCTTCAAAAGAACTAAGATATTTCAGCATTAATTAAAAATGTGTTTGTCGTATTTCGGAAAGGTAGTTTACGGAATCTTGATATTCATCACATTGGGTATCACAGCAGTTGCTCTTTTCACACCTGGTATTTATTTGAGGAAGTTAACTTTATTGATAATTTTGTTACAGGCTGGAGACACTTTTCGAAAAAGGATTCGGATAAAGAGGGGTATATAGGACTGGTGGATGGATGTAAGTTTCCGGACGAAAATGAAGCAAGTTGCGACAAGTGGTGGGACGATAGACCGAAGTGGGAACAAGCCGCTAAGACATTTTTCTATTTGGCCATGGCTTTGGAGATTATCGCTTTGGGCTGGATTGGGATGTCCTACATCCTCTGCTGTTTCCACAAAAGGTTCATGCATGTCCTCCCGTTATGGAGTGTGTTAATCACCGCGTTCCTTGTCGCAGGACTCGCGATCTTCTATGGCAAATATAAAAACGATGCTGGCTTGATCACGGATAATTGTAAGTTTGTTGAAACGATTGATCTCAATTACACATTATTTCAGCTTCGTACGAAAAGTTAGAGCCGGGTTACAGTGCCACAATAATGGACGCAGCTTGTGGATTGGCATTGATTTCTATTGCTTTAGCTGTCACAACCTCTTTCTTCGCCGATCGAACTTGTTGTTAAAACGTGTGCAAAATAAGTTATTACTTTATTCAACAATAGCCTTTTATTAGTATTTATTAATGTTATTCTAAAGCCATGTGCGGAGTTGATTCACCGCTTTTTTTCAAAAAGTGTACGAAAAAATGAAGATTGATAAGAGAAGTTATTTGCATTCGTCAACTATCAGTTAACTGAGTTATTTTCTTGTTGGAAATGGGAGTTTCCTAATTTCGGCACTTTGATAGTGATAAAGTTTTGAGACACATGGATAATCTGTTTTCTACTGTAATCCCCGTGGAATAGAAAGTACAGTGGTGTCAATTCAAATTAAAGTGATGGATTGTTTTGAGATAAACTTCGATAGTAATGTCGAATAGTTTCGATTCACCAAGCTAGAGATAACTATTAGTTTCGACAAAGTTATTTTGGCAACATATCTCTGGCATTCTTCAATGTGTGTGGATAAAGATTTAGTTCTTTGAAGGAAAGTAGACGAGATTTCCGTTCATAATTAGAATAAATTATGATTTATATTACTAATACTCCATAACTTAAAGTAGATGGATAGGTATTTCCGAATTCATTCGTTATGTAACGAGACATATTATTATTGATCTCCCAGTATCCCCAATCCAACACTCACTTTCGGTTTAAACTTGACTACAATCTGATAACAATCACAGTCATTTAAGCATGATTCACATTAATGTTGTATGCATTGACATCAACTCTTCTGCACATATCCTACGTAAATACACTATTGTGATTCTCGATAAGATATAGAGAAAAATTTATAAGTAGACGAACCCGCGATTGTATCCACTTTCATAGAAAAGTGAAATATCTCGATATCGATAGCAGTAAAATGTCTTCACTTTGCAAAGCTAATTTATGGATCTTGGATGTCTATCACACGGTGTGCCACGATTTTCGCGTTCTCCACGCTTGGTATTTACTTGGATCAGTTAACTTTGCTATCTAAAGGCTCTGATTGCAGAATGGAGAAGTTTCTCAACACCAGATTCGCTTAACAAAAAGCACTACGGGCTGGTAACTGGGTGAGGTGTCGAAAGGCGATGACAACGCTTGTATACAGCAGTGGGAGAATTTCGCCAAGGTATTCTCCTGCATAGCCATGGCTCTGGAATTTGTCTCGCTGGTCTGGATCATATTGTCCTATATGATCTGTTCTAATAGGAAATTTTTTATGTATATTCTCCCGTTATGGAATATATTGGCCACTCTGTGCATTGTCGGAGGGCTTTTACTCTTTTACATCAACTACACGAACAACACTGGTCTGATTAAAAGCAATTGTGAGATTACTGGGATTCTTAACCTTAATGACAGATCGTTTCAGCGTCGCATACGGGAGTGAAGCTGGGCTATAGCGCTGTAATAATGAATCTAGCTTTGGAATGTCGTTTATTTCGATCTTTCTGGCTGTGAAAATTTCTTTCTTTATTAATTGAACTTTCCATTAAAAAGTAAATAAAATAATCCAATACAGTATCAGATGGCACCTCTGTTAGTGTTACTGAGATTTCTCGGAAAACACATGGGAAATGTATCGACTGGTTTTTCCAGCGGGTTTAGGGAGAAGAACGGGAACGTTGATAAGAGAAAAAGTATTTACATTTGATGTCGATCAATTGATCGAGTATCCTGCTGTCAAATATGGGAAAACTGGTTCCTGATCGGAAATCTTACTTCTTTGTGCCGGACATCTTACTGCGGCTTGTGATCTTCGGATTCATATTCGCGGCACTTATCGACGATGGTAGGGTTTTGGACAACATTTCGCACTGCAACCACCGTCTAACGATAGTCGAGATGCCAGTCACTTGAGCTTAGTAGTGGTTTTTATTTCGTGGTCAGAGCTCCAGAAAAGAATACCCGGTGATTTCGTGGCGATCTCAAGATTACAAATTCCATGCACTAATTGTGCAGCGTGCTGTTAGAATAGATTCGAGGCTCAGGTACCTTCCGTTAGCTAAAAAAAGTATATCATTTTCTTGACCGACCAGCTGAGAAAAAGTAAATCAAAATTTAAGTGCTCGGAGTACACGCGCTTTTAGAAAACGAGAGCGAGCACCCACTTGTTCTTTAGATAGACGCTGCATGCTGCAGTCCTGGGCAGTAGCAGGCGAAAAGGTTTTCCGTTTAGATACACAGTAACTTCTGATTCGTGGCAGGTCCAAAAAAAGATAGCACCGAGTGGTTTCGATCCACCGACCTCGAGGTTATGGGCCTCGCGCGCTCCCACTGCGCCACGGTGCTGTTGTGCCACGGGCAACATTTGATCTAGATTTTTCATTTCTGTTGACTGGAAAACATGAATCATAACTTTCTTCGTCCTGAAACGAATATCTGCGCGAGCAAACTAAATAAACAGTTTCAGAATGGAGGATCTACTCGGATTCGACAAAGACTGTCAAAGTCGGTCTGTTCCCAACCTCATTTCCTGACCTGTACAAATGGGAAGTGGCCGTGGTTATCCTGTTCATCGCGACCGTATTGTTGAATCTTTCCCCTCTGATTCTGCTGCCTTTAACATACAAGAAGAAAGACCGATTGATTTCGATCAATTTAATATGTAGTCTTACTTCCTTTGGATGCTCACTCGCGGTAATAATCATGTTGGTGCACAACTTGGACGATTTCCGCTCTATTTCTGATTTCTCTAAAGGTGACTTAGTAATCAGCCGGATCTCCATACAAACAATTTCTAGGCATTGACTCAAAGGACTACGGTATCTCCTTTTACATGCTCGCTACAGCAACAATTTTCTCGACGCTCTACATCCCCACAGCTCTGTTCTACGCTCTTGATGCAGTTGTCTATCTTCTCTCTCCTCAACCGAGGTATCACAAACTTCCATCAGGCCAAACACAAAAACATATGAGTGTCCAATCATATGAGGCAAAGCCCCCGATTATTATTAGGTACTGAACATTGTATTTTGTTCCTTTAAAAGTGTAATGTTAATCTGGTCTTGTTCGTGATATTGATAAACTTCTTATGGAAACATCTGAATTTCCTTTCCTTACTCCTCACTTTCATCTCAGATGAAAGACATCCAAGTTGTTTCCAACCATTTTCGATGTACATACTACATAAATCTCTATTGATACTGGAAGTAATGGAGTCCTAGCAAAGTCCAAAGAAAAGCTGAAGATACAATAATTCATGTTTCTGGATCAAAATATCAAAATCATTAAAAAGGTCGGATTGATGCTTTTTTTAAGATATAAGCCATAAGCTATTGATTGCACAACTGCTTAAAACAATGTGCTCTGCTATAGATGTCCGATAAACCTCATTACTCTCATTCCTAGGAGACTTATCAGACCAATACAGAATTAGCTGCTCTCTCTGTACAGAAGATGGCCTCGAGTCCACTCAAGCAGTGGTTTCGGAATCAAGTCCAGATGAAGCCGAATCTGTTGGTCAGGGCAATGTGCGAGTGTGTCTGCACCTGCTTTTTGATGGCAAGTTATCATAGTAAGGAAGTAAAATTAAATTAAATTCTAGTTTAGTTTATCGGGTTCGGAAGTCTGGCCACCTCGATTCTGGCTGGCGAACTTCCCGGGTTGGACGCAAAACTAGCTTGGGCTCTGGCTTTCGGGATAACGATCCACATGGGGGCATTGATAAGTGGTTGTAATATGGATCCGGCTATTAGTTTCATGTTTTTCCTGATGAGACACATGACATTTATCCAGTTTGTAGTGTATTCTCTTGCTCAGACTCTCGGGTGCTTCCTCGGGGCAGCACTGACTTTCGGAGTCTATTACGGTAGGGCAGGATGACAGAATATAAAGTTACCTTAACGGTTCTAGATGCGATAAACAATTTCGACAACGGGACCAGACAAGTTCTCGGCCCTCAAGGCACGGCTGGGATCTTCACTAGCTTTCCTCAGCCTTATCTCTCCATTGCCGGAGCAATTATCGACCAGATAGCCACTACTTCTCTACTCTGTATTTCCGTCAGGGCAATCATCGACAAGAGAACGAAAGTGGCCGAAAGTATGCAGCCTCTGCTCATCGGGTTCTGCGTCTACTTCATTGTGGCCAGTTACAGCTACAATGGAGGGGGATCCATGAATCCAGCGAGAGACTTCGGACCTCGGCTCTTTCTGCTCGTTGCAGGATACCCGAAAGATGTGATCAGTCACAATGACTATAAATGGTTCTGGATTCCGATCATCGGGCCCTTCATCGGAGCCGCTTTTTCCACTTATTTTTATGATCTGGCCATTGGCATGCACTTGCCTGAACTCGAACCCGATGACCCTAGTAGGAAAAGGAGAACGACAATGGATCCAATGGACTGGCAGAGTTAATCCTCACCTTTTGCCTTTATCTATTGATTACTCGAGATTAACGATAAAAACCAACGGGAAATAAATAGACGTATTTAAAATTGCTTTCGACTTTCATTTAGTTTCGTCACAATGAAGGTCTTGCTTTTCGTTGTTATTTTCATGCTGGGGTGCGAAGCCGGAATTCTCGGCCCCAAGAATGTCGAAGAAAAACCTGAGAATTCGATGCCCGGGTTATCGGCTCAATCTGATACAAAAACAAGTTCCTGGTGGCAGGCTTCTTCCGATGGCCGTACCAGTGCCCGCAACCGCAACTCTACATATACTTGGATCACAAGTGTTTGGAACCGGTGGAAAAACACGAGATGGTGGACAAGTTCAGAGTCGTCTGCAACACCACGTCCATCTACCGATTCAGGGTGGTGGACAACCCAGGGATGGTGGACAACACAACGTCCCTTTACCAATCCAGGATGGTGGACAACTCAGGGATGGTGGACGCCTCCAGATTGGTGGACAACTCAAGGATGGTGGACACCTCCGGAATGGTGGACGACACCACGTCCCTTTACCGATCCAGGGTGGTGGACAACTCAGGGATGGTGGACACCTCCAGATTGGTGGACGACACCACGTCCCCTTACCGATCCAGGATGGTGGACAACCCAAGGATGGTGGACAACTCCAGGATGGTGGACACCTACAAGCCCGTCTGATGAGTGCCCCTATGGATCATTAAGCTCCATCGATAACAGCGTTTGCTTTCACTTGGTCAAAGGCAACAAGACCTTTGTCGAGGCAGAAAAATCTTGCAAAAATCTTGGAGGTCATTTGGCTTCCGTCCACAATGCTTTTGACAACATGCTCGTCAACGGTGAGTGAATTGAATTAAACAAGTTTGTGACGAACTGTCAGTTCAGATTATGCGAGAAACTTTTTTGGAGTTTCCGACTCCTACTACATCGGAGGAAATGACGTGAGCCAGAAAAATGAGTGGCAGTGGACAGACGGCACTCCATTCGACTTTACAGACTACGAAACTCGTAACTTTTTAAAATAACGAATTAATGATTTTTTCCGGAGATGAAAAGTTGTCCCACCTTTTTTCGCTTTATCAAAGTTTCATTATCAAAATACGCCCTTTTCCTTGATATTTTTTGGCTTTCTGAGATTTTAAAGGAAAAACTACACTAGATATCTTCCTTTATCTATATGTACAATCGAGGATATGAAAACTAATTTAGCTTATACAAACGGCGACTACCTCGACTGTCTTCAAGTGATCACCGATCATGGAGCTTGGAGAAGAGTTGACTGCTACAGCGTAAGAGTTAGATTCAACCAAAACTCACTAGTCATTCCGTTCTAGGGTGCTAATTACTGCTGTACCATCCCCAAAAGTCACAAGGAAGATCAGGAGTCGTCGACCAATCTGCAAAAGCTCTGTCGCCGCCTCGGTCTCCACCTTTGCTCTTAGTTCCGAGGGTGTGTCAACTGCGCTACGACCCCGGATTATCATACTTTTTTATTCGCATCATTGTCTTTATCAATGAGGCACTCCTTTATTTCTAGTATCTTCTTTGTGATTCATTTTAAGAACATCATCAAAAAGGAGTGTCTCTGATTACGCAATATTGAAAGAAAAGTATAAAAAGTTGATCAAAAAGTTGGACAATTCATACCTACTGATCATTCTAAAGAATGGCTCTTCTCTCCTTCGCTGTCCTCTGTATCTCCTTGATCGCAGTCCATGCTCAGGACCCTTTGGTTTGCCCTCCCGGAGCCCTCTCTTCTATTGACAAGTCCACTTGCTACAATGTCATTAGAACAAACAAGACCTTTATTGAGGCAGAGAGCTACTGTGTCACCTTCTCCGGACATCTCTGTTCTTTCCATAACGCCTTCGATAACATGATCGTTAACGACTATGCTAGAAATTTCCTAGGTGTTAATTCGACTTTCTTCATCGGGGGCAACGATCTGATGCAAACTAGTCAGTGGCAGTGGACAGATGGATCTGATTTTGACTACGACGACTTTGAATGGAGTAAGTTTCTTATGATGAGAATCGACAAAGATAAAACGGATAAAAATATGAATTTCAAACAAATTTGGGTTTTCATAAGAGATGCAATCTTGTATCTGTTATGAATTCTAGAGAACCATCAAACTAATAACAAAACTTTAGATGGATCATCTTCACCCCACACCGATTGCGCTCAGGTCTCCACTGATCAGGGAGTCTGGAAGAAGGTTAACTGTTACAACGCCACTAATGTTTGCTGCATAGTTCCTAAAGTCATCCCCGGAACGACTGTCAGTCCTATGCATGCTCTCGAATAGATGACATTTAGTTTTAAGATAAGATGTAATCATATTAATTTGCTAATGTAAATTGGAATTCTAACTTTTATTTCGAAGCAATAAACAGAGCAGGTTATCATATTAGGTCATCTCACAAAAAGTTAGGAGAACACTTCTTTTGTTAACTGTAATCGAGAGCTAGAGCCTTTTCGAGTCTTTCTTTGTTCTACTTGAATTCTTCGAAATTCACCTAAAACATCAAAGCTCGATGTTCCTTTTGGCTGTAAATAAGTTCATGTAGTACATATCAACCATCAAGACCTAAATCTTGTATAAAGATCAAGAAGATGTTTGGTTGGAGAATTCCTATCCGGTGGGCAATGACGTACATCCTTGAATCTCTTGATCCCTTCAGAGATTTTTTGATTTTGGTATTTTGTTCTTCTATTATTTTTGGATTAGTCCGCCCTGTTCACGACTGTCTTTTGTGGCTGTATCTCTTTTCCTGAATCTCGTGCGCCGTCTCTCGAACGCCTTCTTAGACAGAGTTTTATTGCCTACCGCTTCCCTCAGTTTCGACTCGATTGCTCCAGCGCTATGGCCCAAAAGATAACCAAAATTGAAAAAATACGGTAATTTTCGTCAGAAATTGAATCAATGGCTTTTTATTTAATGTCCATCAGTTCCAGTAAAACAAACAATGGTAGCTGATATAGCACAGGGATATGCCCTTTGTAAAGATGATATCGAGAAAGCGCCACTCTTTTCCTTTTATTTATTGGGCTCAATCAAACTATCCTAACTTTGCATGAGACGACCTAATAAATTAATTTCGATTAATCTTTTCAGATAACTTTATAAATGAAGTACTATCGAACCCCATCTCTATTCCTGCTCATTCTCTCCGTCCTTTTGCTGCGTATTCTGATCTCAGAAAATGCTTTTTCACGCAATCTGTTTCGGAAAACTAAAATTCAACTGACATCTAACTATTCCTTAATGACCAAGGCTCTGGAGAGGAAATATGTGACTTCCTCGTTCAAGCACCCTTCAGGATTGGGAAACCAGGTAATCTATTAGGATACTTTAGTACCAGTAATAAATTGGAAGTATCCAGCTATTCAGATTCGCTGCTCTTTATGGAATAGGCAGAGATATAAATAGGGAGCCTTATTATAATGCCAGCGTTGTTGCTCAGATGGAGGAAATGAAAGCCATCTCCGTTGGATTCCCAACAATCCATGATCTCCTCCACATCAAAGTAAGTTTAATTCCACTAGTCGCCGAAGTTTTTGCTTTTGTTTTAGAACCCAGACAAAACTCTAGTCAAGCCGGTGAACTTCACCTCTATCTGTTGTTCTCACGAAAATCTAGAATCGTAAGTAATCAAAGGAATAAACAATCGGTGATTTGTTAGTTCAAAATTTCAAACGAGTTTTGTGGGGACTTTCAAATATCGGTTCCTTTGACCTCTAATTTTTATCGAAATATACGATGTAAACGAAAATGTGTGAAAAACGCCCAAAAACAATAAAATATCCTCGAGAGTCCTCGAAACAATCTTTTATAAATTTTTCCATTCAGAATAAATACCGATTGTTTGGTCCCTTAATTCCGGGAAATTAATCCTTATTTTCCTCAACTTAATTTAGACTGAAGAAAGTCCCAGAAAAATACATTGCGATCTCAGATCATTATCTCCAATCCTACTACTATTTCCATAAATATACGTCAGAAATAAGAAAAATTATGGAATGCGGTCCTGAAATCAAAGAAAAAGTTAACTTTCTTTCGAGGAAAATAATAAAGCCTCGAAGTAATCACAAGTTCTGCATACACACTAGGCGAGGAGATTTCATAGATGCCTGGATGCTGGAGTCGAAAAAGGACTTCACTATAGCTGGAGTCAAACATATCTTGAAGAAATTGTCTAGGAGGGAAAAAACTACGGGAATCATCTTTGGAGAAGATACAGACTTCATTAGAAACCTTCGACTCGATCGCTATGTGAGCAAATTAATAGATTCTGACCCTTAATGCTACTTCCAGCTGGACTCTGTCGCTATTTTCTCAAATTACAGTAACGACAGAGTACTCGACCTCTGTTTCGCCATCGAACACTGCGAAACCCTCTTCATGACGGCATCGGCCTCCACGTTTGGCTGGTGGATGGCTTACTTGAAAAAGAATCCTGGGAAAGTGTATCTAAATGCAGTCACGTCAGATGACGGTCTTTCTCCGAAGGATAAGTTTGACTACGATCTCTTTCTCCCGGAGTGGAGGCGATTACTTTTCAACAAAAAGGACAGATCAATAAGAGAGACAGATTTGTGGTTTTTCCAACGAGTTGGTGTTACTGGAAAATTTGGTCTCACTTCATAAGTTTATTCCTTCAATTGAATCGAGTTTGATCCAATCTAACCAGAACCAGAGGGGACACAACAAGGGTAATTATCGAAAACAAATATTGTTTTAAAGTTTTTATAAATGCCAGCCCATTGAGTGTTAGTGTAATAACTTCTGAACCGACAGAAAATGGTGTTGAGCCTTTTATATGTTATGAATTCGTTAACTTTACCATATCCCCGAGCGTCACAGGCTGCATCAGTCATGCCTTTGGTTTTGTATATGTTGTAGACATCGCACATCTGACCGATGAAAGCAAGTAGATTGTTGTAGAGAACGGTGCCGAGGTTGTCCAAGAGGTCGAAGACAGTGATGTTCCCAAGGGCAGAATTACAGGCCAAGCCTTTCGCGATAATATCACTGTATTGACTGAATGTAAGTGTTCCCATGAGGTCAGTTTTGAACCCTGAAGCAATGCTATCAGGAGTGTTTCCAGCACGGATCTTGTCTCCCTCCTTGTCCATCAGCTGAAAGGGGTCAATCTTACAAAGAAATGGGTGTAGTTGTTCAATCTTGGTTTCTGATACAAAGAACAGTCTCATGTTTTGGATACTGTTTTTACCAAGTTCCGGATATTTTTATATTCATTTCATATTTATTAAAAACTATACGAAGTCTGGCAAATATAAGGAATCAAAAACGAATACAGAAATTATCGAAAATAATGTCGGAAGCCATGATATCGTAATTCTTGTTGAAATCAAGACTAAACAACTACTATGTTCCTGTAGATAAAAACCAATACTAACCGTGCTCATCTGAGTCGTACTCAAATATTTGGACACTCTATTATTCAATCCATTCATACACTTTGTCTTCTGAGGAGAGCTGAAGGATTCCGCTTCAACAGTAATGAAAAATAAAAATAGAAAAAAAACTGTTTTCATTTTTCAAAATCAGTACTATTGGAATCGTATCTAATTATCTTTATATTTGCCCACGTTGTATTTTTATTAATCCATAATCATCTAACCTACCGAATTGCTACTTATGATAGGATTATAGGATATATTGATTACTCCTCTCGGGAACCAGAACTGGAAATGGCCCTGAACTCTGCCTCTTGCTTGTTAATCTGTTCTCGGAGCTCTTGATACCGCTTGATTGCCCCTTTCAATTCGTTTGTTGACCTCCGTTGCTACAAATTAACTACTTCTTACTGTAGAGTACAAAACAACAAATCACCTGTTCTTCAAGCCTGGGAAGAAGCAAAGTAAATTCAGCTACTGTCATCCTGCAGTCGATGAGTTCTTGGTTTTTGACTCGGAGCTGGGCCTGGAGACGATCCACTTCGAGCTGGAGTTCTTCGTTATGCAGCTTCAGACTCTCTATTTCTGAGGGAGCCTCCTGAATGAGTAGTTTTGTAAATAGGGTTTTTGTGCCTAGACTCAAGTTAGACCAGAAATGTTTCTAAATACTTTGCATTAAAACTCAACCGTTAAAGCTTTAATATCTCTTTTTAACGTCAAATTCTCCGTTCGTAAAATTGCCAATTCCTCAA
Source organism: Halicephalobus sp. NKZ332 (assembly GCA_009761265.1). Lineage (NCBI taxonomy): Eukaryota > Metazoa > Nematoda > Chromadorea > Rhabditida > Panagrolaimidae > Halicephalobus > Halicephalobus sp. NKZ332. The sequence continues at coordinate 19,732 of VOSG01000301.1, forward strand.
ACTCCTTAGATTCAGTCTGAAAATTAATTCTGTCATCAAAATTTTCCGACTCAGCTCACCGTAGTCGTTACAGAGGTCTCCTGTAATTTGCGTCATAAAAGTGCCCTTGCTTCGGTTACCTACCTCAGATTCTCCATTCTCGAGGAGACCGAAGAGTCGGATGACATCATAGACTTTTGCTCGTTTCCTGCAACTAGGACAGCTCTTGTCTTTTTCTGCATCCGGATTCTGAAATTTTAGATTTTTTAGGAGAGAAATGAGAGATGAAGTTGTCGGTTATGTAACTTGAATCGGGAAATTAAATTATTTGTTTTTTAATTAATTTGACTCTGAGCTAAGATAGACGTGTTCCTGTTGTTTTGACTGGTCTTCGAACGGGAATGGAGTGAAAATTTATTTCTTAGCCGGGTTTGGTCAGAATGAAATGACTCAGTAGTTGGCATTTAGACGAAATATTGACTTTATAGAGTTATTCTTGTTCATATCGTATTCATTTCTCCTGTTATCTGACATCATTTTCTGATTCTCAAATTTCCCTTGAAATGATCAACTTTATACACTTACCGAGAGCCAATTGTGGATACACTGGAAGTGGAAGACGTGTCCACAGGGTAGAGTCCCGATGGGGCTACTGAATAGTGCAGTAATGCAGATACTGCAACCTTGTATGATCTCGTTTGACATTTCCGTAGTAGTTAGGTGCAAAAATTTAAAATAGGTAATATTGTTAGCAGCTATTAAGGTAAATAAAATTAAACACAATTGAGTTCGACCTCGCTAGAACAAAAAGCAATCGATGATAACATCTAGAGATGGAAACAGCTGTTAGAGTTGACTCTTGGGATTTCTGGGATGTTTCAGTTCAATCACGTTTTTTAATTCTTTGTTAAACTTTTTGGCATTTTCGTTGAGTAAATCCCTCGAAATTTTTTCAAATTCTGGTCAAAATAATCTTAAAAACTTAGAGATCAATGACATTCCAAAGTTCTATTTATATCTCTAGAGTATAGCATTTAATCCGAAAAATGAAAAGATTAGCTCTTCTGCAACGAAGCAACCATAAATTATAAGAGCGTTATCCATAGATATCTATTCCATGAAGTACCCATCCCAAAAACAATAATAGGGGATTTGGATTATTCCATGGGTTATTGAACGTCATTTTAATGGGAAAGAGCTTTGAATTAATTTTCTTCATCGCTGCATTCTGAAATGTTATCTAAACGCTTTTTCTCATAAAAAAGCAACTTTCTTTTCGAAAAGAACTCGAAATTGAAATTGTTTCTCTCAAAGAGCATAAGCTTATTTCCATGTTTCATTATTATTCCTGACAGCAAACTGAATTGCTTCTGAGGTAGTCGAGAGTACTTGATATTTTCGAGCAGGAGCGACAAATGTCCGAGTTCAGTAACGAATTTAATAGCTTGGTGTGGAAGTAAACAATCTTACTTGAGATTATGACGGTATTTAGGCTGTGTATTTTGAAACTATTAACTTCTTGGAATACCTTCAACTACAATCCCTCCCTCAATAAGCAGTCGATTGACGGAAATATCTATCCGATTATCCCCCAAGAACTTTGGGTTTGCTATTCCGATAATTTATCTTAGTCTCTACTTTGTAGTTGATTTCCGGCTTTATATCCTTCCTGATTTAGTTTTTCCCAATCCTAAGTTCCACAATTCTCCCACCAACAATATAGCTCATTATTAGTCCTATATTCTCTAATACATCAGATGCGTTTAATAAGACCTAAATTTACTCATTATAGTTCATTGCTCAATAAGTTCTTCGAGTTCCTCATTTGTAAACCTTACGAATTTATTTCCTCAGAATAATCATTATTTTCAGAGTAGAATGGAGCATTTTTCAATTATCTTAGCTCTGTTCAGTCTGTTCGCAGTCTCCTCGGCCTTTACATTACTTCATGAGACCCTTCCCTCATCACCTCAAGAACAAAATGACTATGAGACAGAACCCGTGGTTCCCATTATTAATAACGAATCAAAGGAGAAAAGTGCCAAATTTCGATCATTGAGATCAATCTTCAAAGACTTTACCCTACCGTCTCAGGGTCCGAAAATGAAAAGCAACAAGAATCTTCTCTGTTTCTTCACCGCTCTCCCTTGCAGAAGCATCAGACAAGTTCCCATTCAATAAAACACATAAGATATTTACTCGATGAACTTATGTGTTAATCAATACTTGTAATCACACTATAACCATATTTTGGTCAGGATCTCTGCGAATTTAATTTGATCTCATGTTATTTATAAATAAAGTTGACTAGTTGTGGAAATAATTATGAATGAGATTTTCAGAGTTGTTATGGTTTTAAAAACGTAAATTATGTAGTTCAAAATGATATGTTTCCTTTCTGGTCTACTCTGTAATCGCTATCAACTGCTTCTTTTCTGTCTCCGAAATTAACTCGAATTCACTCTGTTCCAGGTCTAGAATTATCTTCTTGATGACAACTACTTGTAACAAATACGTAATTCCTCAAAAAAAGCTCTCACAGATTTCATTCCCAGGAAGCGAGTAAACAGAAGCTAATGAAGGAAATCTTGGGAACCTTTTTCACAATTCATGCTCATTTCATCTTCCAAAAAAGGATATTCTCCAAGAAACCAACCGACAACGTTAATCCACCCACTTTCTTTCTGATTTATGGCTGTTTCGTTATTGGCCCTGCTTCAGTTTACATGGATATGCCGAAAAACCGAGCATTTCTCATTCCTGAGAATATTTACACAATTAACGACCCTGAATATAATATTGGGATTTGAGACCCTAAAAAGAGAAGCTTCTGGAAGGAAGCTCGAGAGCATATTTCCCAGAAGCTTTACAGATGACGTAGTTTTATTTCAGAAGGTAATGACAAGGTTTAGGTAAATAATTTAGGATTTACAAGATATGCGCGATAATGTCGAGTGAGTTACTTGTGGAGAAAATAAATTATAGGATATTATAAACTTGAGAATTTGATCTTACAGTACCCCTAGACCTGAAAGAGTACGTGTTTTGTGCCGTTTGTGTATATCTAGAGCAATTGCCCTTTTAGATAACCCTCGTGCTGACTGATATTCTTCAAATATGGCCGCAGGGATGAAGTTTCTCTACTATAACAACCGACCTGCCGCCACTCGGACAATGAGCAACAAGTGAGGGTTTTCTTGATCTTTATCTTATCAGTATTACTCCTTTTAGGTGCGAGAAGCCAGTGGAGGAGTTTAAACGAAGATTCCGTCGGAGCGGCAGTGTCGGAATGCCTTTCTTTCCTGAGGATGATATTAGGTCCATCAAGGTGAGTTTTTTGTCTAACTGGGAAATTAATTTTTTGGTATATTCATTCCAGAGCGAACAAACTATTGAGGAATCTGATGAAGATGGGCAAAAAAGTATAACTATCATCGTGCGAACCTCGAGGAACAGCATCGGCTTCCAAGAAGTCCTCAAAGCTCTTCCGGTTGTTTCGTGAAAAAATTCAAAAAATAATCTCGAACTATTTTAGTCATCAGCGAAGATTAAGCATGTGGAATCCAGAGATCCTAAATCAAAAATAGAGAACCAGATCGAGGTGTTCCTTGATTTGGAAGTGGAGTGCACCGATGATTCCGTGGTCGAAAATCTGATCATTGGTGGATTCGAAGTGACTGAGTTGAACAGAACCTTCACCCCCAAAGGGGCACTCGACCCTAGTGATCCTGGGTCCACTGATGCACTAAGCGGGGCTGTCTGGTTCCCCAAGTCCATCTACGACCTCGACATTTGCTCCAGAAGAGTCATCATGTACGGAGCTGGACTCGATGCGGATCATCCTGTGAGTCTTTTGCGGAAACTCATTTTTCATCCAACCTTTACAGGGATTTAAAGATGATGAATATAGAAGGAGAAGAATGATGTTCGCCGATGTTGCTCTCAACTACAAACAGTGAGTTTTCGTTTTTACGAAGTCAAGAGCTTAATCTGAGTCTACAGAGGACAGTCAATCCCGAGGATTGAGTACACAGAGAGCGAGAAGACTACTTGGGGAATTATCTACAGAAAATTGAGGGAGCTTCATATGAAGCACGCTTGCGCAGAGTTTCTGGAGAACTTTGAGTTGCTAGAGCAACACTGCGGATATTCTGCTGACAACATCCCTCAATTAGAAGACATTTCGAACTTTCTGAAAAGTAAGGTGGAGTGGAGAGAGACATGAGTAAGACCCAATTTCAGTGAAGACAGGATTCCGTCTAAGACCAGTAGCTGGCTATTTGAGCGCTAGAGATTTCCTAGCGGGGTTAGCTTTCCGTGTGTTCAACTGCACTCAATACGTACGACATCACGCTGATCCGTTCTACACCCCCGAGCCGTAATGTTTATCTTATTCAGTGACTTCAACTTACTTCCCTTTCAGAGACACCGTTCACGAGCTGATGGGACACATGGCCCTTTTCGCCAATCCCGACTTTGCTCAATTCTCCCAAGAAATCGGTCTCGCCAGTCTTGGAGCGAGCGAGGATGATCTGAAGAAACTGGCCACCCTTTACTTTTTCTCCATCGAGTTCGGGCTCTGTACTGTAGGTCACGACCACATCACCAATAAGCCTAAATACAAGGTCTACGGGGCTGGTCTGTTGTCCTCTGCAGGGGAGCTTGAGCATGCAGTGGAGGGGAAATCGGAAATAATCAGATTTGATCCAGACAGAGTCATCCAACAAGAGTGTCTCATCACCACCTTCCAAGAGGCCTATTTTTACACCAGAAACTTTGAAGAAGCACAACAGAAATTAAGGTCAGTCCTCTTTCTTCAAATAATAAATCGAAGAAGTTGTTTCAGAACTTTCACCAACAGCATGAATAGACCTTTCGTAGTTCGTTATAATCCCTACACTGAGAGCGTGGAGGTTCTCAACAACAAGAGATCTTTGATGCTCGCGATGAATTCTCTCCGATCTGACATCAACCTCGTTACTTCTGCCCTCCACCAGATTCTATAACTTTTTACTTTGTGAATGTGAAGTTTTTTAAAGTTTATTTGGAAATAGTGTTTAAACAGTGATGAGAGAAATAAACACCAGTGATTTGCAAATGTCTCGTTTACTCCCGTAAAATTAAAAATAGGTAAACGTATTTCTCAATGTTGTTGACATCAAAAGGACTGGGCACTCTGATACCCTAGGGAATGATCCCAGGTCTATTATGACTAGTCTGTTTTTATGTCTAACTCATGACTTGGATCTCTGAGGTCTTAACCTCACTTGGCACCTCTCTATTTATATATTGGACTCTGAGAATATCATCACAAGTGTATGGAAACTTTCGAAAGAGTTGGAACTTAATCCCGGCTAATGAAATAGCGATTTACTTTGTGCTTTCTAAATTCCACGATAAGTAATCTGTTGATTGCACTATTATTCCATTTAGAAGATTCAGCAATCTGTACTATTTGATGCTACTTTGACTTCAAATAGTATTCACTAATATCGAGTATTTGCAAAGCCAAATTCGAACTTGTTATGATAAAAATATTATAGAATGATTCAGAATTTAATTGCTAGCCATTTTATGGGATATTTTTAACTGCATACTATATTTACTTTTTTAGTTATACAGGAATAACCAATGAAAGCTTTACTGGTAAACAAAGTCGACAAAGTGAAAGTTCTAAATCCCAATAGTAAAGTATTAAAAATTCATTGACTCAAAATAATTATTATAGTGTCCCAGTTGACCCAGAAATTAAGGAAAGTTCACTTTCGTGCACTCGGAAGTTTCGAAACTACTTTTTGATGAAACTGATGCAAACTTCTAAAGAACCATGAATCAAGTTGTGGCTGGATAATAAATCAAACATCATGTCTAGACTCTTGGCTGAAATCTGTCTTCATGAAATGAAGAATAGGAGTTGCTGAAGAAGAGACATCACTGCTGCTAAAAGTGCTTTTTGATTCGTTATTTCATCACAAGTACGAATGCCGGGTCTTCAGGTGCCAACATGCTGTATCAAATTGAGTGCCCTGAGTCATCGTCTCACAATGTGAGTTTCTCTCCGACAACCGCTAATTCCGGAAACCGACGATTTCTAATTATTCCATCTCTTTTTAATTCAAAAATTGACGTTTACCTCCAGTAATTGTTCTCAAGCAAAACATTTTGAAAAACAAGATTCTGCAAAGTAGCAACTGCAAATTTGTAGTCACATGCTGTATTTCTTAAAGTTATCCATTTATCAGAACTTCTCTCATCCTCTTTCAGGTAAGTAGTCGTCAGCTACTTCTCTGATTGCTGTTTTCACTCCCGAGAGTTGTAAAATCATTATTTACTACTAATCTACGGAAAAGAAGATTTTAACTTCAATTTTTTTGCAAAATGGAGACTTTTTTCCATTTTTTTGAAGAAACAAGTGTCAGATACTCACTTTTGTATTGTCAGCTTTAATCTTTTTTAACTTTCGAAATATTGTTGATATCACATGTTCTGTTGTATTAGTTTTTGGGTGCCCCTGACGGTTGGATTTTTTATTGCGTAACAGCCGTCATTTTACAATTTTAAAATGAATTGCTTATTCATTTACGTGTTACATCTATTTATTCTAGTCCACGTGGATAGAGATCCCTTTGGTCTAAAAATTACGCAGATTTGAATTTTCCACCTGGCTTATTATTTATTATTTTCTTCTTTAGATTTATTCTTAGGTCAAGTATACACTCAACAGGACAATTAGAAATAACACTACAGATCACACATTTGACTATTATAGGATGTTATTCATTTTTGGACACTTGGCCGGTAATTAATTTCGAAATCCCTGAGATAATCTCTTAGACTTTTGTCCCTCTGAGATAGGTGTCTAAAAAGTGCTTCAACAACGTATAGTCAAATTTCCAAATGCCACTAGGTAGTTAACTTTTTAATTCGGGAATCACGCAACCTTAATGACAGAGGAAGAATTGGTTCAGTCTGCCAAAATAGGTATTCATTCGTCAAAATTTATATTACAAGGTTAATCGTGTGCTCGATTGGCATTTCGAATCTAGAGTTAATTCGTCGCTTGCATGTAGACATCGAGTTCATTCTCTGGCGGACTGGAGCATTTTGAGTCATGTAGCATGAGCAGATGGCTAGCAATGTGAAGACCCTAATGCCAGGTCAGTTGCACTATGATGTCTCTCAGGGCCAGACTAAGAGTAACAGGTGAATCATCGGCTTCATTATTTTTGACGTCTTTCGCCGTGGAATAACTTTGAGATTATTATACTAAGTACATACTCGTCTGTTTTTGAATTGAGAGTAACCACAGAGGAAAAGACTATGTTAGCTTTACTCTTGACACTTGCTGAAGTAACTGAACGACACAACAAATAGTGAACGAAAACGCAACAGTTTTAACTTTCATCAGATATGGCATCTGGAAATCATGAAAGAAGGTCCCAACAACAAAGGAATTCATTGGCCTTGAGCAAAGTCTCGTCGAAAGTGGAGAGAATGAGAACGATGTTGGCGAGTTTGATTGAGGCGTCGGTCTCGACACTGCGGTAGTGGTCCCCGAGCTCCTTGAATATCTGTTGCTTGAGGGCATCTGCCTGCATGGATTTCACTGAAACCGCTTAATATAGGATAAATGGGATTGGAAGAGGAGATTAAGAATGACTTTTGGTTTTTCGATAATCTTCGTAATAAACAGATTTGGAGAATACAAACCTTGATGGAGAAGCAGAAGGCCGATTAGGGCCGCCGATTCTTTCTCATCTAGCCGCATGTTTTGGACCGAGCGACAGAGATTGTTAGTGAAGTACTGTAAAGCCGGGTGGGCGAATCGCGCGAGACTGGAGGCGTCTCTCGCGTTCCCGTCGCTAAGGTATCTGGTCAGACTGCAGGGGTCGATGTCGACGGAGCTCATATCCCCGAAGTAAACTCGGTTCGTCTGGATGCCTCCGAATCTGAGAGTCGACTGGACTGACTCGAAGATGACCCAGATGAGGAAGCAGTTTTTGGATTGTATCGACTGAAACTTAGTCTTTGCTTTCTGTAATTACAATGGGAAGTCTCACATTTTTCCAATGTTCTGACGCACTTATAATTCCACCTAAGGAACGGACTCCCTCAAGGAAGGTTTTGTAGACTTGAAATTCACGTGTTAGCATGGTGCTCTGATTGTATGTGGCTGCCTGGTACTGAAAGAAAAGACTACTGTAATCATGGAATTGTAGGATTACTTGATTACACTCAGCAATTACTGAGTGAGAACGAATCTCTTATTAATTTCATACTCGACTTTTTTCAGTAATCCTATCGTACCCTAGCGACTTACAGGGTTAAGGCGATTTTGATTGATAGTCCGACGGATGGTAGAGAGTTCAGTGAGTAAGGGCACGTGAAGACCCCTGGATGCAGTTTGTTTCGATTTGGATGGTCGACGGATTGTAGCCTGTAGAGGATATAGAGGGGTTGAACTTGTTGCACTAGTACTTGAACCTGGAGATAGTCCCGGGGAATCTGCAGTTTGCTTTGTTCTTTTGCCTTGAACCTCTGAAACGTTCCTCTTAGAACACTAGAACCGTCTGGATGATCTTTTTGAAAAGCTATAATCCGGCGGGAGTAAAGGGATTAAAGTAATTAATTTGGGATAATCACCTCGGAAAGTGGCCTTTAAGTGTTTCGATAGATAACTTTTGGTCTTTGACAGATTACGGAAGACAAAACTCACCATCCGGAGCCATTCCTGCAAGAATGCACTTTTGAAATCTGCAGTATCGGCAGATGACACCATGTTTTCTCGAGTCTGAAGTGGAAACATGAGGAAATTGATAGGCCTTGCTCTATGAACAAAACACACCACATATCGTATGCAACCTATTTTGGTCATCATTTTTCATTTTTTAACCGACTCTTGCTATTGAAATATCACAAATTCATGGGAATAAAAATATCGAAATTACTGGAAATTGTCAAAACAAGCTGGCATGTGAGTCTCCAAAAATCTCAAGCGCGTAATTATAAATTGCATTTCTGATCCCTTAAGTCCCAAGGGATAATGTGTATTTCGGTCCATAGATCAACGTGAGAAATTATAACGAAATTAACAAGATACTCACTGATAGAGACGTTACAATTCCTGCTGACACAGGCGTAGGTCTTCTGATCGGCGATGGATCTTCGAAAGAAGGCGCTGCACGCAGCACAGGAGAGAGCGGAGAAGTGATATCCATCCGCAACGTCGTCGCAACTAAAGCAATTTGAGATATTACTGTATGTAGAATAATAGGGCAATCTATGGAAAATAATTGAAAAAATTGGACAGGTGTTTTGATGTTGAACTAGCGGAATCTGGTGAACAGGAATTACGTAGGTATCTGCTTTGATGGGGGAATTTGCGAAACGAGAAGTAAAAAGACTCACACTGTACACTTTGAATAGAGCCCGGTGTCGGAGGGATTGCTGTTGCTGTTACTCGCGGGATCCTGACCACCCATGTCGATGGAGCTCGGGGAGAGCTGCTCAGTCTTTATTTCGACACTCTTGAGGTCACTGTTCGAGCTCCCACTACTCTGGTTGAACGGGGTGTAGCCCTGGAAGTCAGACATGTCAGGGTAGGGGGACCATTGACTGGGGATGGAGTGGTGGTAGTTGTTGTGTGGCGAGTAGGTATTGATAGGAGAGTGTGTTTCAACAGAATAATAGTAATTGTTGAACACTGGGCGAGAGACCGGTTGATGACTAAGGAGCATCGGGGACTGTGGCTTGGATTCTCGGACAAAATTGTAGGCCTTGTTGGGATGAATGATGACTGAAATACGATTGAAGTCCAGTTGAAGTCTGATTTGTAGGGAGAATAATCTATAAAAGTACAAACTTATTCCGAAATTGGAACATTCTCGAAAGATATCAAAGATTACGATTATTTCGAAACTGATTCACAGAAGTTCCTCCGAATTTCAGAATACTACCACATTCACTTTATAAGACATCTGGCCCAGGCCCCGCCCCTAATCACCCGGAACATCTCGCGCGACAATTTCGACATTTTAGGGATATAATAAACAAGCAACAATCTGTGGAGGTCTCTTCCTTCCAGATAACATTAAAAACGCTTTCAATTCATTAAATGAAAGTACTAACGAGAAGTCTGAGCTTTTAGGATAAATGTAATCGGCTTAAGTGAGGGTGGAAAGCTAGAGCTATTCTTGTCAGATCCCTTGACCTTTATTTTTTGGATTTACTCCATATTAAAATTAGAAATGTGGGAGTTGTTTTCAGACTAGTCATCCCCATTTCAGGAGGTGGAGGCACTACAAAACTAATTTGTTTTGGACAATTTAGCACAAATCCGAATAGGATCAGAAGGGTTTTAATTTAGAAGTTTTGTGGACAAGAATCAAAGCGCGAAACAGAATTTAGATAGCCTGTTACAGTTAAATAATAGTAATAAGCGAAACCGAAGCAGACATAGATACAAAACAGAATAAAATTATAAAGTACATCTCAAATTGTGAGCACGGATAAATATTTCTGTAGACCGGAATCTAGCTTTCATTTGTAGACAACTACATGTGTTAAAGAAAAATCTAATAACACACATAAAGAAAAGCCAACTTTTATAAGATCTATGCTTCCCGCCCAGTCCACTTAAAGCCTCGGGAGGAACTGCCCAGGTCAAATAAATGCCCAATTACTAAGCCTACCTCTTCTTTTATAAAGCGGAAGAAAAATTCCCCACTAATCGTCTAGTCTAACGAGACCATGTGAAGAGAAGAACTACCTCATCAGATTCTATAAAAACATTGTAAGGAAATTCCGGGTTGGGCTCGTGGGAGTTGTTATTTATATGGGGAAACAAGAACATCAAAGTGCTTCAAAGTTGCATTATTTCACGTACATCCAGGAATAAACAAATTATTGGGCATGCAAAGCTACTCGAAAATCATTTAATTTCCCCCCAAATTAAAAGAAATACTAGTGCTCTACTTCCGCAAACAGTAGTTTTTGTCACTTTCCACATATTAGCAATATTGTAATCATAGAAAGCCTTACAACGAAATGGACACAGTAATCTATAGGAAAAATAGGTAATTTTTATACACTTCTTTTCACAATGAAGAGTGTCTTTCGGAATCCGTATGGGAGAACATCCGAAGCTCATCTTCAGTTTTATGTGTCAAAAAGTCCAGAGTTCTAGTTTCATTGATAACTTCAGGGAAGCTATCTGAGATACAAGACCACCAGAATACTTTTAGAACTTACTTCAACCCTGGAATTCCACAGATATTGGAACTCATTATATAATTACGAGATTACGATTAATTGACTAATTATATCGAGATATTTTTTATTCCTAATGTTCTATTTTAACAATTGTTCAAATCTAGGATTACTAGTTTTTTCATTATCCATATATTTATGCCTGGTAAAGATAAAATAAAATCCTCTGCCAAAACTAGTGAAAGTGTAGCGTTGAGGGGAGAGGATGTGTTGCCATAGATAATTGTATCTTTGGAATCTAATGATGACACCTTTCAATTTCGGTATCTATAAAATCTTAAGGATAGAATAATGGTTCAAATGTTCTGACAGTTATACATTTCAAAAACGTCCCTTAAAGCCACTAGTAAAGCTGGGACCTTTAGTACATGTGGAGTTGAAAATGGATTTTCAGATATCCTAAAATACATATTTCAAGACGCACTCTTCGCTACGAAAGAGAGCAAGTAGAAAAAGAGCTACAAAGATTTTTTCCTACAGATTACTGTAATCACACCATGATAAGACTTCCCATGCCTACAGTATTATCAGAACGCGAGTGGTATCAGAAATAATTATTCTCAGAAGTGAAACACTAATAGTTCTTTCAATTTTGAGAAAATTAAATATTGCCTATTTTATGAGACCACATTGTACAAAATAAATAAAATCCGCGAATATACTGTACTTTTTTATAATTATGCATCCTAGACAGACGGCTTAATTTTGGCATATGGGCAGACACCAAGGAACAGCAAAGTAATGGTCAGTCTGGTCACTTTTGCAGTTAAATGAGCATGGCATTTCTGGTCTAGACGACGGGGATCTGTAAAATCCCAGAGACTAGTTAATGAGCGTGCTTTGTTTTTGATTCAATTGTTGCCTGTCTACCGGTCAGAGCGATAACTACAGGGACTTTTATGGAAGCGTTGTCGTTTAAATATGCAACCGTAGTCCACTCGAAAAGTCAAAGATTGGGGCTTGATGAATTGAATTAACTGTCGTTGTCAAAAAAAACAATAAGCGCACATGTAAATTGGATTAATCTAAACTGAAATAGGTATCATAACCTAAAAAGAGGATCGGTTTCGTAAAGGTAACACAATTGTCAGCCAGACGGTGATGACAAGGTGACAGAAGTACTGGCGATGTATGCAATTAGTTCGAAATGTAACAGTGACATGGCTTGATGATAATATTTTCTTGTGTTTTATGGAATTTGAAGAGATTAGGGGTTCCTAGTTGGATAAACAAGTGTCATCAATTGCGTAAGATATCTAATCCAGGCCAAATTTGTTCAGGATTGAGCAATTTAGTCTGCTAATTCTGGACTCGCAATGCTATTTCGGGTTTCAGACCCAGCCTACGTAGATCCCCCCGAATAGATTTAATTCGGTTTTCCGGATGGATTTGAGGAATCACCTGAAGAGCAACGTGTTTCGACGAGGATCGACTTATGGTAATTAACGTCAGAGAATGGAGGAAGTTGAGCTTGAAGCCAGAAATGTAGGAATGTAGTTCTGGAAACTAGTTTTTCAGGAAGAAAGAACGAAGTGGCGGTGCAAGATGAATTCACTGGATTTGTGACGCAAATTGGGATTAGTTGAACCGGTATGGATGTTTTTATTAGTTAATATGATAGTGAATCTAGCGAAGCCATTTACGGGGGAATGTATGTTGACGAATCGGATGAGTGGAGAAAAAATCGAGGATTTCGATAAAAGATAGAGAATAAAATACGGTATATTATGTGAGATGCTAATAAGATTTCCTGTCTTATTTGAGAAATCAATAAAAACCAATCCAATAAATTAAGTGAAAATATCATATTCTTTCAACGAGGTTGAGTTTGTTCAAAATAGATTTGAACTTTCACTATCCCTATGCACTATGACATGAATTCCCAGGGTAATTAAAATGATCTAGTGGCCAAGAAGTAGATCAATTTTTCAACTTTGATCTCGATATAAACGATGAACTTATCTTCCTACACTATTTTTATTTTCAGACTTGTTTTGGCAGATGAGAGGATGGTTTAATTCTAAAAAAAGTTAGACAGAAGTAAATTTGAGCTGGGTTTCTACACTTGACTCAAATGGGATCACCGTATATGTCAAGACCAACATTAAACACCCTAGTTTGTTCCCTTAACGAAATTTACAAATGCCACACGTTGCTGAAGGTCGGAAAATGTCAAGAGCTTCCTTAGGATTTATTATGGAGTAAGGATATCCACCGAATTGATATCACAAGGTCAGTATTTCAATTAATAAAAAAGGAAACATCAAATTCCATACGATTTCCTATAATAAAATACCTAACATTACCATATTTGGTCGGAAGGTCGAGCATTCACTTCACACCAAACAACAAATGCGTTCTTTGCTTTTACTTTGGTCAAACGAATTTCAACTCTAATCCAATAAGGGTATCAACTATCTCATGCAAAAACGTAGTTAACAACACTCCCACATGCGTTACTGTATTATTTCGACAATTTTAATAACTAGTGCAATAACCCGCCTTCGGCGGGGGTTGCTCAGATAAGATTATAAAGAAACATTAATTCAAAAAGACACCTTCACCTGATCCTGATTTCCGTGCCGAAACAATTTCGGGACAAACATTTCCGCTTTTTATAATAGTATGAGTATGATAGTCTCATTAATCTTTCGCACACTAGCGAGAGAAATACAACTCATTCAATTACGAAAACCAAGAACTTGTTATTTATTACTGATTACTATTCTGCCTTTCATTATTGGGTTATAGAAGCCTCTGTATATCTAGTGAATAGCTGTTTCCTCATTGTGAACATTCATTTTTTAATTCCGTAATCCGCTACAAATTTCGTTTGCTTCCTGGCCCGATTCCATTTCTGTCAGACAATCCAAAATATCGTGCACTCGACATGTGCTGTCGGTCTCTCAAAATAAGAGTCTTAGAAATAAATTGTCTAATTACCGAGATTGTCTTGGGAATTAGAGAAATATACTGTATTTTATGTTTTACCTCCATATATCTGTAAATCTGGGGATTATTTCGGGAAGAACTCTGTGGTCATGTAGCTTATGACAGACCTCTCGCCAAGGTAAGAGAGAAGAAAGCCAGGCCTAATCTAGGGAACGTGCTGTCTGTAATGTTTCAATGGAAATAGAGACTTCGGTAAAGCGAGAATTGTAGTTCCGTGTCAAAGTGATTATATCTGATGAACATTGTGATTATCCAAAAAGGTGGATTCTTTGGTCGGAACTGGGAATTACGAGCGAGTGAAAAATTGTCAGATAAGTCGTGAATCTTCCTTTAATTTACTTCCTTGTTTTTTGATATACTTGTGAGGCTTCAAAGGAATTACAAATACAGACCCATGTCAACATCTTGAATTATCCGATTAATGGGAAACGATTTGATTACTATTTTCTCTGTATAGCATCACTTTAATATCTTTGAAATTTATCTAATAAATATCTTGTATCTACACTAGTTACTCCAATCTTGTTTATGAGTGGGATTAGCAAAAAATTAAATAAATTTCCAAAATTGACCACTCTGTTTTCACGAGATTCAACATTATGGTCAAACAAAACACAAGTCCAAGGTCGAGAGACTAACCTTGCTCTTTAGGTTTTTCCTCTGGGGGCGGCAAGGGTTTGAAAATTGTTTGCTGGTAATGGCGCAGCTCTTCAATGCTCTCCAAAATGTCATCGATCGACCTGTGGCACATCTTCTTCACCGGAATCGCCTCGTAATCTTGAGGATACCATCTACGGACTAGTTCTTTGATTGTGCTAACGTCGACGGTTCTGTAATGGAAATGAGCCGCGACATTGGGCATTTCCTTCTGAATAAACATTCGGTCCATGTACACCTATGTGGCGGAATTATTCGTTTAAAAATAAATGCAATAACAATAAACATGCTTACAGAATTTCCAGCTAGAGCACAAGTAAAAGGTTCAGTATACTTGCTAAGGAATTCCAGAACCCGCATCTCGGCTGTGGCTGTGTCAATCTGGCTTTGCTCGATTTTCTCTAGCAGTCCGTTCTTCTTGAAAGTTTTCTTGCACCATTTGGACATGTTTTCCATGGCTTCTGGGGTTTGTTTGATGATTAAAGGTTCGAAAGTCGCGATTGGCGTCAAGTCCCCTTCGGTGATGATCAAGGCGATTTCACAGATCCGGTTAATCTCTGGGTCCAATCCAGTCATCTCGCAATCTACCCAGATCAGCTTCGAGGACAATTGTGGCGAAGTATAGCTCTTCGGCTTCTTGACCTCCGGCTCGAAAGTTTTATCCGACATGGTAACGATTCTTGAAGTGAAAATCTTCGACTGCTCGGCCAGTGATCTCAAACACCTTCCGATCATAAACCTAAATCACCGAAAAAGTCAACACCGTTGAACAAAAATATAAACTATGAATAAGACAGTATTATCGAACAGGAGTTTCTGGGATTATTTTATTCTGCACTTGGAACGAAAATAAAATTGAATCGAAACTTAGTACTTTAGCCGTAGTCAGAACAAGACTGAAACCCGTCCTAAGAAAGAGCTAGAAACGATTCAGGCATCGTTTCCAGACCCATTCTATCATCTTGGACGAAATCATAATTTATAACGCCGACCGGCGGCTCGTTGAGACTCCCCATGTCCCCCTGGTCGTCTTCATCAGCCAGGAAATTCTCGGGGATGTCCATTCCCACCTCGCATACAGTCGACGAGTGAAGGTCATCAGCCAGGGACTCAGTTGAGACCATATCGGTTTCCTCGTAGCAATGGTTATCGAAGAACCCCTCAGCCTCTCCGTAATCTTCATGTGCGTAGGAAGTCATGGAGACAGGCTGAAGGTTTGTGAAACCTTGGTCGACTGGTTCTGAATAACTTTCCTGGGGAACGAATTGTGTTTGCTGCGGAATGAATTGCTGTGAGGGGGGCTGGGAAATGATATATTGGGTGGGCTGTGGTTGCTGGACGACGTTTAGGATCTGACCATTTGGGGTCTGAATTAAGTGTCCAGTTGTGGAAATCACTCTCCCTTGAGGATCGATCAACTGGACTTGACTACCTGCAGTTGTCAGATAGTAGACGTACTGGGTGGGTTGTTGTTGGAGAGTGGTATTTGACTGCTCCAAGGGAGTGGAGAAACGGCGCTTCTTGATCGGCTCTTCATAAATCGCTTGAGATTCACTACTAGAAGAAGCCGAATCCTCTGGGATTTGGTTTTCCTCCTGTTTGATTACCTTCTCATCAGTAATCTCATCATCTGTCATTTTCTGGAGAGTGGGAGGCTGCAAGAAAGAGCTTGAGACCTGAACTAGAAAACTCCGACGGCTTACCTTGGTTGCGGATTTCCGTGGTCGCTGCTTGACAGGTCTAACTGTTCGAACAGGATAGAGATCATCTTCCTTTCCATTAACCAAGCCTTCGAACTCCTCCAAAGGTCGTTGTTCCTCAATGTACAGCTCCATCCAATCCATCGCTTGGAAGAATTCCCATTTACAGTTTTCCTTGGATTTGCCCGAAACCTTCAACTTTCGGATTTCCCGCACGTAGCGGTCTCTCAACTTCTTCCATTGTTTGTACATGTCCTGATGAGTCCCATCAAACTTCAATTCCTTCGCGATGGTCTCCCACAAGCCGACTTTGTATTGGAATCTCCGATAATAATAGTCGTTGCTGTCGTAAAAGCATGGGTTGTCCTTTACTTTCCGGATCAACTGCGAATAAAAGTTGGAATCCGTCACGGAAGGTTTGGTGGATTTCTGGGAATCGGTACAATCGATTGGTTTTTCGTACCAGGAAGACCTTTCAGTGATGTGAGGATTCAGAAAGGAACACTCGTTGAGGAACTTGAACTTGGTCGGTTTTTTCATCATTGCTTTTCTCCGAGCTTTGGTGTATCGATCACGGACGATTTTCCAGTAGTCAGCAAGCTCTTGTGTATCACCTAGAGAAGATGTGTTATTTTCGACAGGAAATCTAACGGTTTTTATATAAACACGACTCACCGACATAATTTAGGAGATCCTTTAGCATCGACCAAGTCTCAATCTTCTTTTCTGGATTGCGGTAGTGGGAATGGTTGTGATCGTAGAGAATGGGGTTCTCCTCAACAGCCATGACTAAAGAAACAATAAAGCGATCGTCTCTCTCTTGCGTCCGCCGAATATTCAACGCGCTCGGTGAGGATGATTCTGAACCCGACGACATCGTGTAGCTGCCCTAGATGACCAGTAATCAGAAGAATAATTACAAAATAACAGTAATAATAGCGAACAATGACTCAATCGATTCAGAGTTCAACTTTCCCTTTTCAACGCTGCTGTTCTTTCGCGGCGGGACAGCGATTTGGCAAAGTTCCAAGCCGGGTCCTCTCTTTTCGAAATACCGTCGACAGTTCGTTTTTCTCTTATTTTGGATTCTGAATTGGTGCTTTGAAGGATCTGGTTTTCCAGAACGATGCAGACAATCATTGGAATCGAAAGCAGTGCAAATAAAGTGGGTGTGGGGATCGTGACGGACACCGAGCTGATCGCAAATACAAGGGCTACTTTCCATGGACTTCCTGGCGAAGGATTCAGACCAACTGAAGTCGCTCGTCATCACCAAAGGATTCTCCCAGATCTCATCAGCGATGCTATGAAGCAAGCTGGAGTCAAAGTGAGTTGATTTTCCGGGATTTCGATATATACATGAGTAACTCTTTAGGATGCCTCAGAAGTCGCTGCCATTGCATACACAAAAGGACCAGGAATGGGAGCTCCTCTGCAAGCTGGAACTGTTGCTGCTCAAGTACTCGCCATGACTCTCGGTGTTCCGTTGGTTCCGGTGAACCACTGTGTTGCTCATGTGGAAATGGGAAGATCCATTACTCATTCGAAGAATCCGGTGGTTCTCTATGTCAGTGGAGGTAATACACAGGTGCGTACATTGGTTTTCCACCCATATGAGATACGAGCAACTCATTACAGATCCTGACTTATGCAAGGAAAAAGTATTATATCCTTGGAGAGACGCTGGATATCGCTGCGGGTAATTGCATTGACAGACTGGCGAGAGTCTTGAAACTGCCAAATGAGCCTTGCCCTGGTTACAATGTCGAACAGCTAGCCAAAGAGGGGGAGAAACTGTTTCCGTTGAGTTATTCGGTGAAGGGAATGGATATGTCGTTCAGTGGGATTTTGACTCAGATCACAGGTCAGGCGAAACAGTTGATGAACGGAAAAGACACAACTTACTCTAAAGCCGATCTTTGTATGTCTCTCCAGGTATGTTTCCTCATCCCTTCACAAAGACAGTCTGTTGAGTTCTTTGATACTTTAGGAGACGATCTTTGCGATGATGATCGAGACGACCGAGAGAGCTCTGGCGGTGGCCAAGTTGGATACTGTATTGGTTGTTGGAGGAGTCGGCTGCAATAAGAGACTACAGGAAATGATGGAGAAAATGTGTCAGGAACGAGGAGCTACTCTCGGTGCTACAGACAGCCGATACTGTATCGACAACGGTGCGATGGTTGCCCACACTGCCGCCTTGATGTACAAACACGGAGTCCACACAGATCCTTACACAGGAGCTGCTTACACTCAAAGATATCGGACAGATGATGTTGAAGTAGTCTGGCGCGAAGATTCCACTTTCAAATGCTAATACTATTTGTTTCTTGTCCGATAGAATTGTGCACGTTGTGCTTTCTGTTCCTGCACAGAGCACGTAAAACGGTGTTTGTGTCTCCGCCTCGCAGGAATAGAATTGAGGCGGGAAGAAGGGTTCTCGTATCGGAGCCAATTGTTGTTCTTTTATGAAATGCCCTTAGAGTTTGTATTTTTTGGTGCATCTTATAAGACTGGGATGATTAAACTTGGTTTAATCGGAAATGTTTATCTTCGGTAATATCCTGGTCACAGGGGCCAGTAGGGGGTTGGGGCTTGCTTTGGTAAAGACGTTGGCGGATATGGATCAGGTGGAACGGGTCTACGCGGGTTGCAGGAGGATAGAAGAAGCTCCGGTTGGTTCTTGTTGGGTTAATTTCTGTGACTAAATAGTTATTTGTTCCAGGACCTTGTCCGGCTTTCGAAATTGCATCATAAAATCAAGGTCGTCAAACTAGATGTGCAGAACGACTTGTCCATCCAACTCGCCGTGAAGGAAATAGAGTTTGAAATCCACGATGAAGGTTTGCATCTCCTGGTTAATAATGCTGGCATCCTCGAAATGGTGAGCACATTGTGTTTTCGATCGGTCCTCTTGTCATCATTTCCCTGTGAACGAAAATGACACAAACTGTTTGTTCTTGTTCCGTGGGACAATAGGTCAAAAGCACAAGACCAGATTTATGTTTTTGTATGAGTCGAAGGATTTCAGACAGGATCGGACTTTTCGACCCCGAATAGATCGAGTTATTGGCGGCATTTTGACGTAAACACCATTGGACCCGTGATTGTTTCTAGGGTAAGTGAGAATTGTTTGTGTCACGAACGAGATTTCATTTCACATTTTTCGAAAGAGTTCATCGGCTTCCAAAGATGAGATTTCTAGCGCACATAATTATTTCATATGAACTGGTCTCGTTGGACTCTTGATCGTTCTTTACATTGTTGATCTACCTTTGTTGTGTAAAGCGCACCTGAGTTGAACAACAGATTGACCACTCTGACTCGGAATAAAGTCACGGCCATTATGGTTTCTGTCACAAACTTTGTGTTTTTCGTCATCAAAAGTAATCGAATCAATTTCTAGTTTCTAGGATTCGCTGTTCTTGCATTCCAAGATTTTTACGAAAGACAACTATTCCAAGAATTTAGATACTCTCGAAATAAAAGTATTTTTACTTTTTCGATCATCGCTGTAGGGGAAAAATAATTATTGGCTAGATTATGAAATGGAATATTGATTAGAGCATTGGCTAAATGGTACTTTTTTTCTTGAGATGATTAAATATTCAAAAAGTAACATCAAAGACTAAGGAACTCATCGGCCATGCCATTTTCGTCCTAAAATCCTATACAACGAGACATAAACAAGGTCGCGATAGTCGATTTTAAGATCCAAAGAAATGATTGTTTCTGGTTTATGTGTATTCGTTCTCAGTACATGACTGTTTTTCCTTCAGTTGATGCTGCCCTTGTTGAGGACAGCAGCCGGCAAGAAGAAAGTTGCGGGCGTCGTCAACATCAGCTCCTCAGTCGGCTCTACCTCTACAATCAGATCTCAGAATGTCCTTTCCACGGGGAATATTGTTTACGGAATGTCCAAAGCTGCCTTGAACAACTTCACGACGAGTCTGGCTTCGATAGAGAAGAAGAACAGAATCATCGCAGTCTCCATCGCCCCGTCCTGGACGAAGACCAAAATCGGGGGTCATTCAGCCCCATCGTCTCCGAACGAAACCGCAACTGCAATTTTATCTGTCGTTTCGAATCTGACTTTTAAGGATTCCGGAAAATTCTTTGACGACACCGGGATCGATCTGCCATACTGACAAACTTTCTATGTAATATTGTTTTATTTAAAAATAAGCAGTGAACTTTCCAAATACAGATTCTCAGTTATTCCATTGGAACCGTGGATGTGTAATCGAGTCTAATCTGTTGGAGCTTCTTCAGGAGCTCGTCATTGTT
This sequence comes from Halicephalobus sp. NKZ332, assembly GCA_009761265.1. Classification (NCBI taxonomy): domain Eukaryota; kingdom Metazoa; phylum Nematoda; class Chromadorea; order Rhabditida; family Panagrolaimidae; genus Halicephalobus; species Halicephalobus sp. NKZ332. The sequence goes on from VOSG01000301.1 coordinate 40,575, forward strand.
ATCGTCCATCAACTGCTCTGTCGAATTCCGTCTGCAAAAATAGAAACTTTAAAATGATGTATTATCTCTATACGAAGTAATGACTAATTTATTGCGGAAGAATGCAGGAAGATTAGGGTTTGGAGTGAATCGTATTTCACAGAACAAATATTGGGTACACGCGAGAGATCTTTATTATAGTCTGATTAGTTTCCCGATTTCATCTAACAAAGAAACACGTAGGAAATATGTGCCTACGCGTCTCTGGAATTTAGCAGTTCGGAATAGAGGGACTATGACCTGTTCACTTGAGCAAGAAAATAGGAAACCACTGACCTCGAGAATGCCCGGGTTTCTCCGTCGAAGCCACATCTGAGTTCGTCAGTGACGAAGGCGATCAGACATCTCCAGGCCCTGCCCGCCTCTCGCACTTTAGCGACGGTATCTGACTGACAGATCTTCTCCATCGCGATTTCTCCCAGCTGCTCCCATATGTCGCTGTGGAAACCGCAGGTCTGGTTCAGGATGGCATGGTGCTGACCCACCTGCTTGATCATCGCTACTGCCGCGGACTCTTCCTCCACGTTGCTAATGAGGTCGTCGAAGAACTGAATGAGCAGTTTGATATGTTCGTCCATGGTCGAACTCCGTTTAGGTTCTTTGTTGACGAAGCAGTCGACGAGGGCTGCTTTGTAGAAAATCTGAAGTTGTGTTTTTTTGGTGCTGGAGAACAACAACTTACGTCTTTGACCTTAGGACAAACTGTTTCTAAATCCGTCAGGATTTTTCGCATGAGGGAGTGAGCTTGGGGCTTGAGAACTCTCCAGGAAGAAATCAAAGCCTGCTTCTGGGTGGACGTCATTCTCGAGAGGGAACTCGATCCACCCTCAGGACGCCCTCGAGAGGACTTGCTTCTGAAGCTCGGTCTCGCCCGCTTGATGCCGTTGGCAGCCACATTGGACACCCCTCGAGGATACCGGAGACTCTGTGTCCGCCGAAACCCTGGCTCCATCACTTTCATCCCCTGCTCATCTAAAGCTGGAAAATAGAAAAATGTAGTTGGCAATCGATCTTGGAAATTGGAAAAGCCACGAACAGAGACAGTTTTGTTTTTATTTCTTCGTCCGAAAAATTGTGTTCGATTGAGCGATTCAATTCATTTTTTCATAAAGAACCCTCGTGATTCTGGAGGCTTGTAAATCAGACATCAGCCTTTGCAAAAATAACTTTGGAAATGAAGTGAAAACGATGGGGAATTACCCATGTGGTGGGATTTTTAATTATTACGAGATGGAAGGGAATTAATTATAACCTTAAATACACGCAACTATTTAGCGACAAAATACTTTCGAGTTTCTATAGCTAGATTAAAAACTAATACGCTGCCAGCATGAAATTCCAAACATGTCAAACGCTCCAAAATTAATCCAACAATGACAGTGTCGGATGAAGTCATTTAAAATGAATAACTAAAAAGCTTCCGAAACAAAAGTCAAAGGAGAAGCCACAGGAAAGTCTTTAAGCAACATCTTAGTCAATCCAAGCGAAAACCTGGACCAGGAACACGCCTGGAGACACGCAATTTCCCTTTTTGGACATAAAAATTTAAGCTCAAAAAGAACACTTGACGGGATGCGTAGGGAATTAACTAAATTAGCGGCCTTAGCCTTGTTGACAGACGGAAGTCTCGGAGAAAACAAATCTGAAGGTTGAGAGGAATAATAACCGGATCAAGTCTGTTGTCATGGAATAGGTTGGAGAGCGAGTAAGGATTTCCTCTATTCTTGGGGGAACAGATTTTCGAGAACAATTCTAGTAAAAGAGGTTTTTTGCGATTAGCTACATCGAGTTGAAGCTCTTCAAGGGAATTCCCAGAGCTCGTAATCCAACTTCGTTGAACATTTTCCCGGATCGAAACAGTCCACAAATCCAGATTTTCATTCTTTCATATCTTTAATTCCTCCCCAGAAAGCCGATTGGATAGGTGTGGTTAACACGAACACGGTTGGGGGAAATATTAAAATTAACAGACTGAAAAGGAGAAATTTCTCCAGAATGACTGATTGGGAACTCAACGAAAAGGTTTCACGTCATTCTGCGAACACGCAACATATGAAATTCTGCATTTGTATAATTCTTCTGCTTCAGAAAAATGTTTAACAGAGATTAAACACGAATTCTGGAAAGGTGCCGAACAAGCTAGAACATAAGGCTGTAGTTTGTTTTAAAATTCCGCTCGGACCAAAGTTGTCTTGTGAAATTGCAGCAGCGAAAATTTGGAAGATGGATTTGATTCAGTAATCATTTCTTTTGAAACGAGTGCACATTTCGAGGATAATTCATCAATGACTCGATTCATCATCCTCCTGTTGGTTTTTTCAGGAAACAAACAAATTTGAGAAGTATCGGAAATCCGTTCTAAAATCCCGGGACCCGGAACAAGGAACCAATTTTTCAGAACGAAATATCACAATCGAGAAACTCATTAATTGACAAATTCACGTAATTTTTAAAATTGGAAAAAATCGAAAATGGGAAAGATTGGAACGAAAGAATTCGGAAATTGAAAAACGTGTGAACCAGCGCCTCAGGGGAAGGCTGGCAACAACAAAGCAAAATTAATTGCCAGTCTTCTCGCGAATCTCGAGAGTTAATGAGAAGCCGTCTGACGATATCTCCAAAATCCGAAAACAGTTGTTGGGATTAAAAGACCGAAGAATGTTGGAGGGTGTGAGCGACAACAGAGTCAGAAGCCGTGTTTTGTAAAGGGCGTCTCTTGGTCGCCTGCTTGCTCTTCCAAAGAACTGAGATCGTCTAAAGGTCATTCGGAAACAACAACTCGGATAGGGATCTGGTCAGAAAGTCTCGTTAGCAATGATAATGAAGTATCAAATATTTATTTGTTTTCGAACCTCGAAGACTTGATGAGTCCGCAGACATATTTGAAGATATTCATAAGAATTGACAGAATTATACACTATTGTCATTTGTTTTCCACATTTTTTAAATATGAGTGTTAATTACACGAGGTATTACGGAACTGAGATGGGGTGTTTTTTTGCGAAGGTGAATTGGATTTAAGAGCTTCTTAACCCTCTTGTCCATAGTCTATAAATTTGGAGACGGACAACAGAATGGAAAATACAAAAGTTAGACTCGAAAACAACAATAGCGACACAATAAAGCTGGACGTAATCTAAATTCTTTCTTATTTTAACGATCCAGTGTTCTCGGTTCTGTGGCAAATTTCTTTCATCGCGAAATCCTTTTTTCTGCATTCATTAATTTAACTATTTCCAAAAAAGTCGAGTCTTCTTGTCATATAGTTTATTATCGTCAATCTTCCGCATGCGAAAAAATGTTTTGTTACATGATGTTAGAGAACAAAGATTCTAGCTTCCTTAGTTTCTAACACAATTGCGTTTTGATGTTAATCCCTCAATTACAGAGTTCATTCCACCATGAGAGATAAATGAAAGAGGTGAGGAATAGTGTAGAAGATCGTTGTGGGAGCGGAAAAGAAGCTGGAAGCATTCTTTAGCTGCTCGTAATATAGTGTTTTTCGTGTTTGTATTTCCAAGTGATGTTGACCTTGGGAAATTCGGAAAAGCTTTTCGAAGAAAGGCCATATTTTCGTTAAGGTCAAAGAAGTAAACTAATTAAAAAACAATGACGTGGGATTGTGCAGAAGGCTGTTTGTAACAATAGTCCAGGAGCATTAATACGCAGCAATTGTTTACTTTCTCAACCTCTAGAGCTTTTTTAAATGAAGATTTGCTGAGAAAAAACTGAATTTAAGGATTTGTCCAGAAAAATCAACTTGGGCTGGAATAATACGAAATAAAATAATCTAGGAATTGGATTCTAAGCTTTAGATTGATCATAGAGAGCTCACCAGAACTATTCTATATCTTTATTTGTCTGTGTCTATAAGGGTGCTAGCTCTGTTGTAGCGAGTGTCTGTTAACTCAAACCTTATTTCTATCCATTTATCTAATAGTCCGAGTTTAAAACAGATTTGTAAAAATTTTATGGATGTTCAACAAACAGCTTGATTATTCGGAAATTGACTCAGTCACTTCACTTTAACTTTCGATTGATTACTTATTTTCAATCAAGGTAATTATTTTTCTATAGATCTATCATCTATTTAGGTCTCGACTAGAAGGGTTTTTGTCCATTATATGGTCAGCTCTGG
>VOSG01000302.1:0-33276 GCA_009761265.1 Halicephalobus sp. NKZ332
GGCTCTTCGGCCGGGAATCGAACCCGGGTCTCGTGAGTGACAGTCACGGATACTAACCACTATACTACCGAAGATTGAAGGACGGACGTTCGGGCCAGCTGCTGAGCACTCGCTCTCTCGGGGCATTTGGGACTTTATCTCTTCCTACTTGCCTGCACGGAGCTTTGTCTCCTCCAAGTCGTTGATTCGAACCGGAGAATAGCAACTTAACAATGTCTAAAACGGATTTAAGCGGAAAACGACCGAGTTAATCTTTTGCAACGTCTATTACTGACCGGGAACAACCTGGGAAATTTATGGTTGAAAAATATTGTGAGATTGGAAAGGAAAATAACCGACAACCACGGCCGCGGCACATATTTTCCAATAAAAACGATCACAACCTGATTAGCATCGGAGAGAACGAATATACTTCATATGGGAACTATTTCAATCAAGTTATTTGAAACCGATTATATCAGGTCGAAGCTTTTCAGGAGTAAGTCTTAAAACTCCACTCAATCCTTCCTAAATATCCTTTGATGGAATATCCTATGGAATCCGCCAATCCGAAGCTCCACTCCCAATGTTCTAATTAATTCAGTACAGGAACAGCTACTTGTAGCTAATTGGAAAAGTACATTTTATTTTGGAAAAATAATAGAAATCCACAAATCTACAACAGGAAAACATTCTCAAATAGTCAAGAGTTCGAGAAGAAATGTTTCTCATATTTGTCAAATTTCGATATATACATCCTGCACATAGTTGCCTCATTCTCTCAATGAAGTTTTTATCAAAGACTAAATTTATATCTGAAACATGTATTTCGACAACTAGAGAACTTCAGCTTGTTCGGGAATTTCAATTATGAAAATCAATTCATTGTTTATTTCCCATTTAAAGACGGAAATCATACTTCCGAATTAATTTTTTTAATTTCAGACACATTTCGTGATTTTGTTTCTACTTTCAAGATAAGTCAAATGAAAGTAAACTCTTTCTTTTTATATGAAACCACTAATTTGCACCGAATTTACTTAATTTCTGTGTGCTGGTGTCTTTAGAAAATCATTTTTATTTGAATAATTGTATTTCTCGAGGAAATCGAAATCCAAAAGTTAAAAAAGAAAATTCCGAGTTATACGAGCGACAGAACTGGCAAGCGGCGACTCTGGTTTTCCTGCCACGAAATGATCTCGCTTCTGAGTTGGCGAATTACGATCTGCTTTTTCTGTCTTGATTCTCGTCATAATCATCGTGGATTTCCTTTCTTTTAAATATTCTCACGTTCTTCACATATTTAACACAACTTTCCACTAAATTCCTTCTTTCTTAAAAAAAGAAAACCCGAGTTTTTTAGGTGACGTGTTCTTCGTTTTCGGTTTTCTCCTTTTGCTGACGTTTCTCTTTTATTTCCAGGGAATAACTGCGAGCGGAGTTCTCAGAATGAAGCTCGACGTGAACCGACGGTTATTGGCCCATTCCGACCGCGTCAAGTCGACAGATCTCCATCCGACGGAGCCATGGATGCTGGTTTCCCTCTACAATGGAAACGTCCACATCTGGAACTACGAGAGCCAGCTCCTCGTCAAGTCCTTCGAAGTCTGCGACCTTCCGGTTCGTTCAGCCAGGTTCGTCACGAGGAAAAGTTGGATCGTGACGGGTTCCGACGACATGCTGATCCGAATTTTCAACTACAACACACTCGAGAAAATCCACCAATTCGAGGCTCATTCTGATTATATCCGATCCATCGTCGTTCATCCCACCCAACCCTTCATCATCACCAGCAGCGACGACATGTTGGTCAAACTGTGGGACTGGGACAACAAGTGGCAGTTGAAGCATACATTTGAAGGTTTGTCGTTTAATCTCTCCACTTTTCATATATGGATTTTCTCTTCCAGGACATACCCACTATGTCATGCAGCTCGTGATCAATCCCAAGGACAACAACACTTTTGCCTCTGCTTCTTTGGACAAAACCATCAAGGTTTGGCAGTTCGGAAGCTCGACCCCGAACTTCACTCTCGAAGGCCACGAAAAGGGAGTCAATTGCGTCGACTATTATCATGGCGGAGACAAGCCTTACTTGATTTCTGGCGCTGATGACAAACTGGTCAAAATCTGGGATTACCAGAACAAAACTTGCGTCGCCACTTTGAGCGAGCATTCCCACAACGTCTCTGCCGTTTGTTTCCATCCAGAACTGCCGATAATCATCACAGGTTCTGAGGATTCTACTGTGAGAATCTACCACTCGAACACTAACAGACTGGAGACCACCTTGAACTATGGACTCGATCGTGTTTGGTGCATTTCGTCCTTGAAGGGCTCGAATAACATCGCCATCGGCTACGATGATGGATCCGTCGTTGTGAAACTCGGCCGAGAAGAACCTGCAGTTTCGATGGATACTTCTGGGAAGATCCTCTGGGCGAAGCATTCTGAAATGCAACAGGCGAACTTGAAAGCCATCGACCAAGTCACTTTAGACGGAGTCCCGGATGGAGAAAGGATCCCGATCGCCGTCAAGGATATGGGAGCTTGTGAAATTTACCCCCAGACTCTGGCTCATTCTTCCAACGGGCGTTTTGTCGTGGCTTGTGGAGACGGAGAATATATCATTTACACCGCAATGGCTCTTCGTAACAAAGCCTTTGGCTCTGGCTTGGAGTTTGTCTGGGGAAATGATCCAAGCACCTACGCCGTTCGTGAGAGTTCTACGACAATAACGATCTTCAAGAACTTCAAGGTAATATTTTTAAGAACTATTTTTATTTTTGGAGTTTTTAGGAAGCCAGCAAGATCAAACCGGACATCATCATGTGTGGCATGGATGGAGGACCTTTGCTCTCTGCCAGATCCTCCAGTTCTCTTTGTTTCTATGACTGGGAAACAAACAAACTTGTTAGAAGAATCGAAATTGCCGCGAAGAAAGTTTATTGGTCGGAAAATGGAGATCAAGTCGCCATTGCAGGAGAAGAGTCCTTCTATATCCTTAAATACAACGCGGAAGTTGTGGCTAATGCTAACCTCGACGACGTCACAGTCGATGGAATTGAAGATGCTTTTGATGTCATTGGAGAACAAAATGAGTCCGTCAAAACCGCCATCTGGGTTGGAGATTGCTTCATATTCACCACAGGAACGAATCGACTGAATTACTATGTCGGTGGGGAAGTGGTTACAATTGCTCATTCTTTCCGCTCATTATACCTGCTCGGATACATTCAGAAGGATAACAGAGTATATTTGTGTGATAAGGACCACAATATTGTCTCTTACTCTTTGTTGCAATCGGTTTTGGAATATCAAACGGCTGTTATGCGTCATGACTTTGAAGCTGCGAACCAGTTGCTGAACAAGATCCCGAAAGACCAAAGAACTCGTGTTGCTCATTTCCTAGAGAAACAAGGATTTAGAAGACAGGCACTTGCTGTTAGTCAAGATCCAGAACACCGTTTTGAACTGGCTTTGAATCTTGGTGAACTTAAAACTGCATACGAAATAGCACTTCAAGTTCAGAGTGATGAAAAATGGAACCAACTTGGCCAAGCAGCTAACTTGCAGAACGAAGTTGAACTTGCTGCCGAATGCATGGGGAGAGCCAGAGATTACGGTGGTTTGCTTGTTCTTGCAACGGCTACAGGGGATGCTAATTTGATGTCGAAATTGGCACAACACCAGGGGATGCAAGAAAACAACGTCAACTTCTTCGCACGTCTGTTGCTTGGAGATGTGGAAGGATGTTTGAATGTCCTTATTGAGTCGGATCGTCTTCCTGAGGCTGCGTTCGTTGCTCACACTTATTGCCCGAGCAAAGTTCCGGCTGTGGTTTCTCGTTGGAAGGCCAAGGCTGCGGAATCTTTGTCTGGTGTCGGGCAAAGAAATGTTGCCGAAAGTTTGGCAGATCCGATCAAGTATGAAAACTTGTTCCCTGGATTTGGTGAATCACTGAAAGCAGAAAGTTATCTCCAGGAATTGTTGAAGATTCCTATCCCTGCATCTCGTCGACAACCGTCGATTGTTGAGCGCAATTTGCTCGCTGAAATGAAGGCTGCAGAAGAAAGGGGAGATCTCGCTTTTGATGATGAAGGAAATGCTGTTTTACGTGGTGTTGATAGAAATGCATTAAACGACAATGCACCATCCGTTAAATCACCAGCTAGATTTGCGGAAGAAGGAATACATAAGGCGGAAGAGGAGGATAAAACTCCCTATGTGAAGCCGGAAACCCCACCACCTACTCCCCCATCGGTTTCGAAGAAGAAACCGCCTCCTCCAGAAGATTCGGAAGAGGAAGAGGAGGAATCGGACGAGGCTCCTGCTCCAAGTCGACCGAAAGCTAGTTCCCAGGTTAAGGTAAGAGTTTGGTGTTCGGGGGAAGATTTTGACTGCGTTGTTTTAGCCTCAGGAAGAACAGGCATGGAGTGATGACGATGATGATGAATTTATGGACCCGCCTTCTGATGTTGCGAGTAATAAGACCGGAGGAAACCAGGATGACATTAACTTGGACGATTTGGAGTTTGAGGACGGCGACCAAGAGTGACAATTAGTCGATCGATCTGCTGAGGAATCGTGGAACTCGGATAAGGAATAATGCTAATCGTGCCTTTTCTGTTTCAATGAATTTTGATGCCGAACACCAGCGGGTCGATCGACGTTGGCCGTTCTTGCTTATTTGGATTGTGGCTTCTAATTGGTTTGCCCTAATTGGTGTTGGCTTCTTGTATCACTTGTTGGGAGATGTCTAGATTGGTTTTTGTGGATCTTTGTGGTCCTTGTTGTTTCTGGATATTTATCCCCTACTTTTAATTTATTGATGGAATTGGATTATGTAGAAAGTAATATTTAAAGGTATTTCAACGAGTGGTTGAATGAATTTAACTTTGAATAAAGAGAGGAAACTAAGGTTGGAAAGGACAGTGGAGATATTTTTTAGTTTCGTTTGAGAGATAATCAGATATCGCAGTGGGAAATTCCATATTAGATAAAGAGTGTACGGTGTATTAATATGAGAGAGAGTGATAGAAAAAGGGGGCTACATGATTGGAAAGAGAGTGACATGATTTGTCCCGCAGTCGAAAGAACGTCTGTCATATTTCTCCGAACAGCGAGCGAGTGGTCTTTATATGTCTCCCGCTCTCCCCCTGTATGCGTCTCTTTCATATTAATACGCCAAACAATCACTACTCATAGAAGAGAGAATTCCTCACTTTGATGTGATTCCAAACTAAAACATTTTCTTCGGTTTAATTACCCAAGTTTGAGGTAAACATTGAATTCCGCTCAAGAAATTTGTGGCGAAATGACAAATTTTGGAATGCTTTCTCAAAGAGAGCTTATAAAAATAATCACTTTGAAAGTTTATCTTCTGATCCGCTTCTATTTGAGATGAATTTCCTTTTAAGTTTGCAAAAGCTAGTGACTTCATTTTGAATTTTATTAATTTCAACATTTGAGCAATACAGAGGAATTTAAAATTTCGAAACAAATGGAAGCTGGAATGAAGCCGGACCCGGAAAATCGGTTTTTCTCGAAGATGGAAACGAGTGAGGGTGAGAGAGGGCCCCGATCCCCGTGTCGGCTCCGTTACAGTATACCAATCCTAGCTTTCTCTATTTACAACTTGAAAAAAGAATTTGACGAATTTTCTTTCCGGAAAAAAGAATAAATAAAAATGGATCTTGATTTATCGCCTCTTGGCTCCGTAGTTGTTCGCGAGGGTGTCGTCGGGCTCCAGGAACGGTCTTCGGAGGGTACGCAGGGTTGTTCTCCTGAGGCGATTCGAGGGGTACTTGACACCTTCTCGACGACGGGTAATCTGTTTATCGTTCGAGAGCCATCTGTGAGCGAGGGCTTCGTCGGTTCGGATTCGGCGGCTGAAAAAAGTTTCTAATCTCGGTCCCAAATAAAATCCCCTCGTTTTTGAAATCTTTGGTTTCGAAAGAATTTTTCCATTAATCCCATTTGCAAAACTCACTTCGGGTTCTTCTTAATTGCCCACGTGGCAAATCTCAAAGCTTCTTGACTTGCTTGGACAGGGATCAGGTTCGGGTCGCATTTCTGTTTACATACGGCTTCTCTGACTTCTTCTGGAGTCTCGCCTTCATCCGAGAAAGGATGGAATCCGGATAATCTGGAAAAATTTGAGATGAAAAACTCCAAAAGTTGAATTTTAATCTTTGTTTTAAAGACCAAAATTCAGAAAAATAAATTTTCGAAATCCGATATATGCAACTCACAAAGTGAAGCAGATGACACCCATTCCCCAGACATCGGTTTGGACAGTAGGGATTCCATCCGGCTGGAGGAGTTCTGGAGCAGCCCACTCCGGATTCACTGGTTTTCGCTTTTTGATGATATCTGAATCCACGAACTGAGCTTCTTCAAAGTCAATCAACTTGACGACCCAGGAACGTTTGTTGGCGAACATCACATTGTCGGGCTGGACGTCCATGTGGATCACGCTGAAAAGTTGGTTTCCTTTAATCTCCGAAATATAAATTTACATCCATTGGCTGGATGATCATCCAGAAAGTACTTTTTAATATTTCGAAACAGATAAAATCCCACATAAAAACATTTAAGACTTTAAAGGTCCATTCTTCATATGTGGATTTCCATGTATAATATTCATGATCTGTTTAAACTAATTATAATTGAAATCAACTCTAATGATTTCAAGTAAGCGAGTGTATGAAGTCGACAAATTTCGAAATCTAACATTTCATATATCGACTTGTCTTTTTTATATTAATTGAGACCTACCCTTTGAAATGGATCCAATGAAGGGCCGCTGTTAGCTGTCTCATAGACAAAGCCACCTGTTCTTCGTTGTAGTAATCCGGATAACAGAACCTGTCAAAAATCCCTTCATAAAGTCTTTCCGTGAACAACAATAAAGTGTTGTTTCTTTCATATGCGGCAAACAAAGTGACAACATTTTCATGTTGAGCAGCTTTGAGGGCTTCGAACTCTTCTGAAAGTTTCGCAGGATGTTCTTTCGACTGAATTCTGACTTTTGCGACGACGTGTTTCGTGACCAAAGCTTTTGTGTCCACAGCATTTCTGACAATTGTATACATTCCTTTGAAAATCTCGTTCTCGAGCTGGAATCTGGAGAGAGGATCTTCCGAAGTTTCCAGATTCAAAGGTCTGGATTCTTTGGAAAGACTCGTAACGCTATCGTCGGCGGAAAGTTCTTCCTCCGAAGCTTCCTCCTCTGCTTCTTCGCTGATCTCCGTTAATCCGGGATCTTTCTTGTGTTTTCTTACAGGCATAGTGATGATGGTGAATTTCAATTGATCTCTGAGGAAATCTTGTTGGAGTTTCGGAGCTCCGCGCGGATGAGTCCTGATGATCCTACTGGTCAAACTCGGGATTCCCCATCCAAATCCATTTTTCGCAGTAACTCTAAACTGATAAATTCCCTGAGGTGCCAGATGTTTTATCAAAGCAGCTTCGTCATCCACATTGTCGCTGATCGTAGTCCATTTTGCAAAGTAGTCGTCGTCACCTGCAGGTCTGGCCTCCACTTTGTACGTGATACCTTCGAGGAAGGTGTTGGACTCTGGAGGTTCCCAAGTGAGCAGAACTTCCGAATCCGAAGACAGTTCGATTTCTGGTCTTCCAGTTCTTCCAGGAATCTCTCCTGTGACGAGTCTTCCAGAACACGTGTCTTTTCCATGTTCATTTATTGCGTGGCAAGAATAGTCTCCAATATCAGCCAAGGTGGGGCGCAGAATGTTCAAGGTGCATTTGTCTCCTTCCCGATGGATTCTGTGACGCCCGTCTTCAACAAGAAGCTTGTCGTGATGGAACCAGGTGACTTCGGGAGGAGGATTTCCAATCACGTAACAACTGAAACTAAGTTGTCCCGCATTTTCGGCGAAAGGAACGTCTCTGAGTCTCGAACGGAAAATCGCTCCGAAGGTGCCATCTGGATTCTTTTTCACCGCAGAAGGAACAGAAATAACGTTTGTAGTTTTGACTCTTCTCATGGCTCCATTCTGGAAAACTTCCGAGTTTTGCACAGTTTGTTTCACCGTCTTCGAAATTTCCGGATCTTCTCGAATAAGATCTGTGTATCTTCTTCGTTCTCTTACAGTGATGTCCTGATTACGGTACCCGAGATATCCTTGACGAACAAGAGAAGCGCCGTCACCCCAGAGTTCCCTTCTGTAGTCCCTGACTCTGGCATTGAACTCTGGACCCCTGGTGGCAAGGAGCAAGGTGTCCGGTCCTATCTGGTAGTCACTTTCCCAAGGATAGTCATCAATATCTTCTTCTTCGCGATGAAGATCAAGATCTTGTTCCTTGTAGAAATGTTTTGGACGATACTTGTCCAAATCATCGTCAACAGTTTTGTATTTCTTTTTGAGACGATCGACCTCGTTCATGAGATCGTCGAAATCTGGATCGAAATGGATTGAGCGTCTGGCGGTCTTGGGACCTACTTCTTCATCATCATCCTCGCCATCGCCCTTCTTCTTCAGTGGGTGAGCGGAGTCCCTCATCGGGGAACTCCTGCCTTGTCTGCCTCGTTTTGTGGCAATCACGACCTGGAAAAAAATTCATGAATTATTGAAAAAAACTTCTCTTTTCGAGAACATCTTTCTGGTAACACCAACTTACCTCCATTTTATGTTCTCTTCCAGGGGAAATCATGACAGGACTCTTGGTGCCTGGGGTACCGCTCTTGGGTCTGGGACTCAAGGACGCCTTGGCTTTTCCGGTATTCGGATCGATAGTCATCACGGCTTTTCCGAGACCATCGATGAAAACCGGAGCTCCCACAGGAACACTGGGATCGTTGAATTCAGGGACATATGGCACTTTGTCTCCAAAGAACTTCTTCAAGGGGTCTTCGGAACCGTTCATGGGTGTGGGGCTCGCCAAAGGAGTGTTAGAGCCTTCTGAATCCTCCGCCAGAGGGGTATTTGACCTACTGCGGCTCCTCCTGGACGAGGATTTCGGTTTTTTCTAAAATTTAAAATTAAAAAGAAATTCTTTAAACATTAACTTAAAAATGATATAATTAGTAAAAATAGGAAACACCTTTAATTTCGTAAGTAATACTTTTTAAAAGAACTTCACAATTCTTTTTTGTAGAAACTTTCGAAAATATCAACTGTCTTAAATCTACCGCAAAATCCGAAAAATTTCAAGCTGTTTTAACTCTTCCTAAAAACTCATTTCGCAAATGTCTTCCAGATGTCTCACCTCTTTCGCTAGCTTCCACATTGGTTCGATTTCTTCCACTGAAGCCACTGATCCGGCGACACTGTTTTCTTCGGAGATGTCAGAGAGGATTCTGTTTGCAATTTCTTCTTCGATGTCCCTCCTCTCTCCTCTGACCAATCTTATAGGAGGTTGGGATTCGGGTTCCTGATCTTCGAGAGACTTCTTCTGTTTAAATCCGTTTTGGGTGGGAGTTTCGCCTTTTTCCTGAGGTTGGAGTTTCCTTTCCGTCTGGGGAGAGCCACTAACTGCTCTCGGCCTCTGCTGCAGGGGCATCCCACCTTGGGGCTGATTACCTCCAGGGATCTGACCGTAGGGTGGAGGAAGAACAAACAACAAATCTTCCGGTTTTACTCCAGGAGGGTACTTGACTCCGGGAGGAAGATGCTGTTCAATAAGCTTTTTCAATTCCTCCGGAGTTGGGATCCTGCCTCCGAAAGGGTCTCTGGGATTGCTGCCACTTCTGGGGGATCTCCTGGAATTGGGATCCCCTGGGGATTGACTTCTCGGATCCCTAGGGTCTCCTCTGAATCCTAAATCTCTAGGGTCTCTAGGATCTCTAAGACCTCTAGGGTCTCCTCTGGATCCTGGATCTCTAGAGTCTCCTACGAAGCCCCTAGGATCGAAGTACTCTGGAGGGGGGAAGTATCCCGGAGGGAAGTATTGTGCAAGCTGTTCCGGAGTGGGAGAGGCAGAAGACCTAGAAGCAGGTCTTTGAGGTCTCCCTTTTCTGTCGTAATCAGGGACTTCCGGGGGTTGTTGGACGTCCTTGATCCTCAGGTAATCGTAGACAGCAAAAGGCTCTGTTTGCTGGGGAGCGTGTCCACTCTGGCTTCTGGCCAAGGTCGCCGCAGGGGCCTGCAAAATCCACTTTATCCTCAAGGTCTACTTTATCCTCGGATATCACAGGTGTTTAAAAAGAGGAGGGCCAATTGTTTTCCTAAATCCAAAGTCAAAGTCAACGACAAGAACTAAAGCAAAGGATTACTTTTTAGCTGTAAACTTTCGGAAAAACTTTCAAAAAAAGTACTAGGTAAAGGGACTTTAATTTTTTATAGAAAAATTTTCAACTATATACTTGTATCACAAAGAAATCTTTGTCTCTTTATCTTGGGGATTTTTAAAAATAAATTTGTGATACAAAAAGACCCTTCTTTTGTAGTTTTCCGAACACACTTATGATAGAAAAGAAACTCTACCTTCCTTTCTTCCTTTCATATGGGAAAAGCTAGTCATATTAATGTAGTAAAAGTTTTTCCCGCTATTCTAGAAAATATCTGCCTACAACTATAATACAGAAAAACCCTAGTTCTCTCGTTCTTTGTTTCTACTATACATCTACTTCCTTATATTTTCATTGAACCTCTCCTAACTCTCTTTTCACCTCTATTAAAACTCTCTAACTGAACCCCCTAATGACTCCATGACTCCGAAGTCCTATGAAGTGGGTTCAAGAGTCTCATGACTCACCTCGATGAGCTGGGTAAACTGCTCTGATGGGGTTTGCTGGACAAACACCTTCCGTTCCTGGAATTTGTTTCTTATTTTTGTTAAGTTAAATTTTGGACAAAAATACAAATAAATATATGCGTGCAAATTAAAAATAAAAAAGAAAACTCGCCGATTCTCTGAAAAAATCTGGAGTGCGCGGGCGATTCGCAACTAGAGCCGGATTGGACCCGAATTTTCGACCTCGTTTTTCCTCATATTTATTCATTGTACAGGAATATAACATTTTGCGCGAAAATTTTTGAGGATAAAAAAGAAGCAAGAAAATCAAGCTCTCAAGACGCAAAAGTAAACAATCGATTGTAGGATCTCCGAGATCCTCAGATATCCTAGGATATCCTGGAGGCGGCAAACTCACCAGCCACTTGTGAGAGTACCTCCACTCTCGTAGACAATCTGTAGACAGTTTTGCTTTGGATAATCCAGGGTCGTTGAGCCAATCGTGAATGAGGGCTTGATCCACGGACATCCGTTGCCTGAAATGGATCAGGTTTATCTTCAGGGACATTTGAGAACATTAAAGCGAAAAGTGAAATCGATATTCTGGGATTAAGATTGTGTAAAAAAGTAAAAATTCATATATGTAAACTTGAAAAAACAAATATCACACTGATGTATTGATTTCCGAGTAAATAAATCAATATTTTGTTTTCTTTTTAAATTTGTATACTTAAACATGACGGAGAAAGTGAAGAAATTGATATATCAAAATTAGAAAAGTAAATATTAACATTCATACATCAGTTTTGTATGAGTGAATATTTTCTTTTTAGATTTCGTATCTTAAGTCACAATTTTAATGGTAAAAAAATGAACATTAATCTACGAAATTGAGCAAAAATAGAGATATAACTTTCTTAGATTTTCATATGCGAATTTTAATTTTTGAGTTATGAATACTAAACAACAATAATTAGTACGCGAAAAAGGAACTTACACTTGCGGAATCTGAATAAGATTTTTCAAAAAGTCTTTTGCTTCGGGGGAGATTCCGTTGAGTTCGGGAACTTGGAAGTTGGCTTCTCCTCGGATAACGTTGGAGATTGTTTCATCATCGTTGTCTCCCAAGAAAGGAGATGATCCACTCAAAAGGATATACGTCAAGACTCCCACACTCCACATATCTGCTGCCAACGTCACGAGTTCACCTTTCGCGACTTCTGGAGCAACGAATTCCGGAGATCCGTGGATTTCACCGTGAGCTCTTCCTGCTAGAAGATGTCGACTTTGACCGAAGTCTGCAAGCTTTAGATGATCATCCTGGAGGAGCACGACTTCTGGACGAAGATCGAGATGAACAATGTTCCTGTGATGCATGTATTGAAGTGCCGTCAGAAGTTGTTTTACGAAAATTCGGACTTCTTCCTCCCGATTTCTCTGAACGGTTTCATTTTGCTTCGTTCCCGGGTGAAGAAGGTTCTCGAAAAGATAGGAATCAGCACTGAAACTTTTGATTAAACACTCATTTTACTTTTTTGGAATTCAATCAACTTGGCTCACTCCCTTTGATTTTTAAAAATTTCTAAAACTCACAACTCATCACAAAGTCTGACCATATTATATAATTAACTAATTGGTAGTATAATTTTAGTTGGAACCAAGTCCAGTCGATATCGATTAAGTATTTGCCAATCTTTCATTGCCTCAGGGTATGCCCACGAAATCCCGATTTACACCCTCTTTTCGTAACCAAGAAATCCCAGATCTGCTTTCGATTTTTTAGCTTTCCGTAGTAAAGCGATTTTCGGCAATGAAAAAGGCGAAAATTGCTTTTTAGCTTTCCTCCTTGGATTAAGTAAGACATCAAAATCCAGAACAGATCGATAATCTTCGAGAGGAAATTTGTCAAACTTGTTGCAGTTATTTTAAAATTTTAAGTACAAGAGTTTTGAAAAACGAAAATCCATCAACTTCGAGTGGAAAGTCCGACTTCCTGAGGACCCTGTACTCGAAACAAAAACAGACGGATTTTTTTCATCCAACAAGGTCAAGAGGAGTGACAACGGGCCTTAGAAAGGGCAATCCACTTTTTAAAAAAGTTACAAAATCAAACAAATTTAAAAATAATGGAGTTCACATATGAAAAATGAAAGTTTTCTACAAATCGAAAATTCATATATCAAGGATGAAAATTTTAAATACCAAAATTCATATGTGAAAAGCAAAAATCTTTTTTAAGAATCAAAAATTCACGTGTGAAAAGTAGTTTTCTAAATTCGAACTTACTTTCTATCCGAATTATCAGAATTGTTTAAATAACTCAATTTTAAAAGAACTGCAACCGTATTTTCCTCCAGCTCCTCCATAGCAGGAATTTAAAAAGAACCAAATGGTCCATATTTATTCCATTTGATCCTTTTTTAATTCTCTCAACCAAGGGAAATTTACGACCTCTGGGATTTTCCTTCAGATCCCGTCCCAGGCCCGATCCTCCTCCTACGAGAAAAAAACACCAACCGATTTTTCAAAATCCTCCAACTTTCAAAAAATCTTTCAATTTTTAAAAATCCTCGAAAATTTCAGAATTTGGTTATTCTGAAGGATTTTTTAAATTTCCCGATTTCGGTGAAAACCCACTTTTCGTAAACCACCAAAGCAGATCCCGGTCCAGCAATGACGTGTCTGTATTGGACAAATCCAGGGTGATCGAGGATGTTGTGCACCCCGATTCCTCGTTTGAGATTATCATCGAGAGGTTTCAGTTGAGCAATAAAGAACTCTTGAGTCTTCTTGTCTTTGACTAAGAAAGGTGCTCCTGACGGTGCTTTCCTGCAATCAGAAAGATCAGAAAAGTTTCTAAAATTTTGATTGTCAAAAGTCTCTAGGACCTTGATCTTTGAGTTTCCTTCGAATTTAGCTTTTTAAAACTTTTGAATTTGAATGTTTGAGTTTTTGAAATTTAAAATTCCTTGAAATTTTCGAAAATGATCAACTTCGAAAACCTTGTGGTTTAAAATTCTTCGAAAATATTGAGTTTTAAAAATATGGATCTTGGATTTCGAAATCTCCAAAATCACTGGAAACTTAAAAAATTTGATTTTCCCGCCAGAGTAGTTTTCTTGACCAATTTAAAATGCCACACTTTCCTCTCCGAAAAATGGCATAATTTGGTCAAGAAAAGAGTTAGTTTTTTTGTGGCTTTTTGATCCTGGCTGGATTTTTCGATAAATTTTCCATTTCCTTTTTCCTGTATTTTTTTCATTTTCATTTTTTAACTGAGCTTCATCTGGATTCCGATCTTTCTGATTGCTGAAAAGCACTGCAAAGAAGAAGCAAACCTTCTTGTCAAAATCAAGAAACTCAAAAAGTTATTTTTTAAAGCGTTCCGAAAAAAATTTAACTAAAGTATTACTTTTTAGGCCAAAAAATAAAAGTTATTTTCCAAGTATCTCGAAAAGAAAATTCAGCTACAGTAATTACTGTCTTTTAAGCAAAAAGTGAGTTATTTCAACCAAAAAATTATTTCCATGGCGAGACCAAAAGTAATTTATTTCAAAAATGGTCTCAAACCAAATGCTTTTTTGTACAGTACTTTCCAGAGAAAGTCGAAGAAGCGGTGAAGTGCTCAGAAAAATTGAAATTGAAAAAAATTGAGTGAAAAAAGCAATAGAAAAGTTCTCGATAATCTCCAACGAGGCCTCAGGAACAGAACACAATTTCTCGAACAAGTTCACCATATCCATTACAGTAAGCACGAAATCACCGAACTTTTCACTGGACTGAACACAAGCCACAAAAATTATCATTTCATTTTCCACATAAAATTCGAGCGAAGACGACAATATTCAGAGAGTACAGTAAATTATGGCAGATTACAGTGTCCCAAGGAGTTGCGGTAATCCGACGGGGCGGCAACTAGTCAGAAAAAACCAAATCCGAGTTTTTTGGCATCCTGTGACTAGAACCGTCGGATTCCACAATCTTTTGGGAAAAATGAAATGTAAAAAATTGATTTCTGCTTTCTGGAAGATCCTCGATCAGGAGAGGGACTGAGCCGGATCGACTTTCGTGGCAGGGCACATGATAGATTGTATACTGTGCATCGGTTTTTTTGGTGATACTGGTACTCTCTCGCTCTTTGAAAAAAAACTGAAAAAATATCTTTGGAAATTTTTAGGAAGACGACAATCTAGCGAAACAAAAGGGGATCTAGCGATATTTACAAAAAAACAAAAACGTTATGGCGGTTTTCTTGAGCATTTTTGAAATAATTATTCCAGGTTACTTTTCTTCCGAAGAATCGATTTCATAAACGTCTTTGATTTTTCGACTTTCCAAGTTCACTTTCTTCCTCGGGAGTTGGACATCATTATATTCTCCATCAGCTAAAAATAAAAAATAGAAAAGTTTTTTACCAAAAAAGTTCACCTTCGACCGTTACAGTACAAGAGGTTGTGGACTGTCCGGCGTCGTTGATAGCGATAACGGAGTAGATACCAGAATCTCTCCAGATGGGGTTGGAGACGATCATGGAGCAGAGATAAGGTCCATCTTGGACAAACTTTATCCTGTGAGATTCCACGACGGGCTTCCAGTCCTTCATCCACTTGAGTTCTGGGAACGGAGATCCTTCGACCCTGACGTCGAGCTTCATCGGTTTTCCGTCCGAGAACGTCCTGTCGAGGAGTGGCTGGATGAATCTGGGTCGCTCTGGAAAATTTCACATATCACTTTTAAGAGTTCATATCAACTGTGTTATTTCTCAATTTTATATTCAGAAACAGAGTTAGTTTCAAAGTTTATATAAAACTCACCAGCAAGTTCAATCATGATGTTCTGCTGGGCCTCTCCATATTGATTTGTGGCGAAACACTGATATTGACCAGCATTTTCTTTCTGGAATCCACTGATAGTCAGAACAGTTTCTGCTCCGGCGTAATTGTGAACTTTGATGTTCGTTGTAGGACTGGTAGTGTCCACATCCCATCCTCTGAACTTCCATTGAATCTTCGGGTCCGGATATCCACTGAAGCTGAGACCTATCGAGATGGTATCGGTTTCAGCACAGTATCTCTTCTCCACGACCCCAGGGGCGAACCAAGGGGCACAGGCATATTGCTCTGCATAAGCTTGATCGAGATACTTTTCTGTGTATGGATCCAGCAATGGAATGATTTTCTTGTTCTTGTCGAGGACCGGGGGAGGAGGGGCCATGAGTCTGGATGGGGGCGAGGCCGGGGAAGGATCCGAGATTCCGTAGATGTTCTCGGCCCTGACTCTGAACTGGTAGGATTTTCCGAGTTCAAGATTTCTGACCTTGCACACGGGCTCAGGGATGTTGTAATCCAACTAAAAAAATTATATTAAGATCAACTCAGAAAAGTCGATTTTGTTAATTAAAAAGCAGAATCTTTCGTTCTAGGTTTTGAGAGAAAAATTTCGATAAGGAAAACATCGTATTTTTTCCACCTAGACATATAGAGGACTCTCATTTCTTTTTTCAATCATATACGATGTTCACCTATACCAAATTTTTCCTTTAAAAAAGTAATAAATCGAACAACGAAAGATTCCAACTAATATTCTTAGTTGTAAAGTTATGTTAGCAGAAAAATCCAATGTTATCAGAAAAAGAAATCTCGCTGACCAATGTCCAATCTCTATCCGGCAACTCTCTGATTTCAATGACATAAGTGACTTGGGGATATCTAGGGGGACTTCTCTTTGTCGGAATCCAGGACAAGGTCAAGTAGTGGCCAGTAACCTCCTTGATGAAAGGACCCCTGTCTGGTGGTGTCGGAAGAGCTAAAAATTTTTTTCATTTTAAATTTCCTAATTAACTTTCTACATTTGTAATTAATTCTCTTGAAGCCATATTCCTCCGTCAAGTAAGGCGTAACATCGAAGGATCCATCGAACTTGATGTTATCCAAATGAGGTACTGTAACATCCAAAATTGCGGAAGATTGCGCTGTTCCGTGACTGTTCCTCGCGATGGCGACGTATTCTCCGGCGTCTTCCAGAGTGGTGTCCATGATAAGGAGGGCATGAGAACCTCCTCCGGCAACTTGGATCTTGGTTCTTCCATCCGGTACGATTTTCTTTCCGTTATGGTACCAGTCGACCGTTGGGGGAGGATGTCCAACAACGAGACAATCGAAAATGGTAGGCATATGAGTGAAGACGTGTTTGTTTTTGAGTTGTCTGATGAATCCAGGAGGGAAGGGCATTCCGTGTTCATCTCCGTTTTCGAGGGGATATCTAGGTCTGATGATAGACAGCGGTCCTTCCGTCCTTGCTTCACCAAGAGGATTCGTAGCAACAACACTATAGTCGCCTTCGTCTTCTGGTTTAGTATTAATGATGACACAATGATGAACTCCTCTTTCGTCGGTCCAGATGGTTCTGCGAGCTTCTTCTCCAACATCGGATTTGATCTCTTCGCCATTTTTGAACCACTTAACCGTGGGGGTGGGCCATCCGGTAGCGACAACTTGCATCTCGACGGGAGTTCCCTGGAATAGAAGATCGGTCATTTCCGAATTTTTCGACTTTTTGCGCTTTAACATTGTGTGGACAGGGTGATACTTTTGAGATTTTGTCATTGGCTTTTTTGAAAGGATATCTTGGATAGTGACTCCGCTTAAAAATTGGTCTTCAAAATCAGTCACCATTTTGAGGATTTTCTTTATAAAAACCTCGAATAGTGACTCAAATGAATGATTGGTTGTTAAAAAGCCACTATCATAGAGATTTTCTATAGGTCGGAAACTATTTTTTCGAAAGCTATCCGTATCCTTTCCTCACTTCCAATGACTCATCCTCCACCCGATCCACTACATCCATTACTTGAAAATCACGCGTAGGTGTTTTCTGAATCAATTGCAATTTCACTTTTAATGGACGAAAACCCTTGAATTTGCGCAAAATCCATCTCACATCGAGTGTCATATTGATTCACCCTTCTCAAGTACCTCAACGTGGCCTCGTCAACGAGATTTTCACAGATAGTCCGGGAAGAAAAAAGTGTGGGTGTATGGATTTGATAGAATTTTATTTTTCAACTTTTACCTCAATCAAAATTATTATTTTGAGAGGCGAAAAAAATGAAAAATAAGAAGAAATGGGAAATTTTTCTGGATCAACTTTGGGATTCAAAGGATCCAAAAATTTTCACTTCAATTTAAAAATCAGAAACTACGAGAATCTAATAGTTTCGTGGATTTCGTGTCGGGATCACTCCTGTTCTTAAAACCATTCTTTGTGTTTATATAAAAATATTGAAAATGACTGTATAAATTTAGATTTTGTCAAGAACTCCGTAAAATCGAACATATGATCCTGATACGATTTCCAATCACCATTATCCATTTCCGAGCTTTTTTAAAGGAGGAAAGCAACTTGATTAACCCAAAATACTTTTTTAAAAAATAATCCGTGGAAGACTCATTTAAAACGTTTTGATATTTTTTGTTCTAAAAATGTCGAGTTTCTGTTTTTCTGTTTTTTGCAGACAATTCTTTGAATTTCTCAATTTTTCGACTTAATCAAGTTGACTTCCCCTTTAAATTCCCTGAAAGAAATATAAAAAACTCACTTGATGGATGGACATAGGGTACAATCCTCGTCTGATCCTCGGTTTCGATTCCTCCGGAGGTCCTCCGTTCTTTTCTTCTCCATTGACAGGTCTACGTTCTCCTGAAAAATTGTTTACAGTAATTTTATTTAATTTGAATCACTACACTCAGGGATTATAATCTATTTGGCCTTTAGGGAAAATTCTATAAGACCAAATTGTTTGTTAAACGGAAAAGACACAAATTACGTCGAGGACAAACGAGTTTCGGTAAATTTTGATTCATTTTTTGGAGACTGGTTCGGCGTCGCGGGGGTTTTGAACCATAATTCACTTTTTCGAAATTATTGCAAAACCGAAAGTTTCCAAAGTTCAATGAAATTTTTAGACTCAACATTTTCAAGACTTTGAAATTTTCAGATATTCGTGTCGAGATAACTTCATTAGATTTTTATTTTTAGTTTTTTATTGTATTATCCCTCTAGGTTGGTTAGGCGTGGGTTTTGATTGTAATTTCTTTACAAAATTATTGCAAGATTTTTGCATTGCATTTTTCTAATTAATCTTAGATTTTCGGCTATAAAAAGACTTGGTTTTAAATTATTCCGAGTTTTACAGCGGAGTTTTCTTAAAAAATTTATTTAGAATGTTTGTAATTCTTGAAGTGAACTTTAATTTTCCCAATTCTTTATTAATTTAATTTGAAAACTAAAATTGAAGTAAGTTTCTAGAAACCCCTAAGCTTCGAAAATCCGTGTTGAGAAATCCTTTTCAAAAGAATTTGCTTATAATTTTTACAATAATTGACCTTTTAATTTTTTTCTTTTTTCAATAATTTTGAATTTTTGTTTGTCTTTCACAAAGTTTTCCCACAAACAAACTTTCTGCATTTCAAAACCGAAATTTCAAAATTTAAAATCCGAAACCAAAGACAACTGTTCCGTATGAGTCATGTCTTTTCCCATTTCGCGCAGTCCGATAGAATTCGTCAAAAAATTATTTAATCTAGAAATCTTCAATGATTCAGATTCTTTTTATAAAATAAAACCAATGTGATTTCGAAAACTTTCGCCACGAAATCCAGTTGTGTTTTAAAATTCCTTTTTTACAGAACTAATTTTTAAAAACTTTCAGTACGAGACCCACTCATTTTTTGAATGTCCTATAAAAATAAAACTAACATCTTTCAAAAGTTTCCGCTGACTTATTCTTCTTTTGAAAACAAGACTAATATTTTTCGAAAACTTCCGCTGCAAGATCTGATTATCTTTTAAAGTTTGGATTTCATTGCAAATATTATTTGTCTTTGGACAAGACTTGATCTCTTTTAGTACTTTCTCCGAAACTCCGTCCATTTACTGGAAAATACAATGAAAATTTATTTTTTTTGAGTAAATATCCTTGAGGGCAACTACGTGTATGTCTGTCCCATTTTTGGATTTCCTTCTTTTTATAAGAATTCATTCGGGCGAGTTTCGACGTTATTTTTTTGTATTTCATTTTTCTTTTTTTAGATGAATCTCTCAGAACTCTTCCTAGTAGTGGTTATTTTCTACAGTAATACCATTTTTGGTAAAAGTTACAAATCAAATTTTTATCGTTGTCCGAGTGGATGGGACACAAATTTCTCCACAAGAAGATGCTACAGATTGGTAGCGCGACCGATGCCCCAGATCTACGCCCAAAAATATTGTAGTGGTCTGGATCCCAAAGCGAAATTAGCGAGAATACAGGACAAGCAAGAAAACGACTTTCTCCAAGAGTACACCTTTTCTGGGGACATCTGGCTCGAAGCAAAAGCAAAATTCGACATCATAGATTCCAAAGCAGCTTTGTTTTCTCCCGGATTGGTCCTGAGATGGAAAAATGGAAAGCCCGTAAAATACGCCAATTGGGAGTCCAGAAATGGCTTGTCAATGATGGATTCCGATCACATGTGTGTGATCATGAACAAGCGAGGGAAGTGGACCAACGCGGATTGCGACATCAAAGCCAGTTTTGTCTGCGAAAGAAAGGTTTCGATTTTGGAAATTACAAAAATCCCAAAACATTTCTTGGAAATTAAATTTTAATTTTTTCAAAGTATAATAGCTTTTAAAAAATCGCAAAACTTATTTTTTTGAAAAAAGTTGTTTTTGGTGCAATTAAATTTTCCTATTTTTTTCTTTTTCAAAATTCCTTTTAATTTTTTTCAAATTTCCTTCAATTTAAATTTCCCTTGAAAATTTCCTTTAAAATGTTTCAAAATTTCCTTCTTTCCAGATGGACGAGCCTTCAGAAGAACCTTCGGATTGTCCAAAAAAATGGGTCTTCAATCCTACTACGGCAGCTTGTTACAGGGCTTTCGGAGGGACGAAAAACATAACTTGGCTTGATGCAGATAAACTTTGCGGAGATGCAGGTAAAAAATTTGACATTTACAAGTATTTAAAAAGTTGGTATTTTACAAGTACTTGAGGAAATTCGATTTTTACAACTGTTTCACTTCCTATTTGTCAGACTTGTGACTACAAATTAAATTAGGAACGTCCGGAATTGGCGCCACGTAGTGACGTAGTTTTTGTCACGTTTTGGATTCTCCCAAGGTCCCATTCACTATTTTCATTGAATTAAAGATTTGATTTAAAAATTAAAAGCTGACTTTTTTAATTGACAATTTATTTCCCTAAATTAAAATTAGTTCTATTTAATTCGGAAATTAATTTTATTTATTTGAAAACTGTTTTCTAGGTGCGCAAAGTAAAGAAGATGCCGCACTTGCTTCCATCATCGATGCCTACGAAAATAAATTTATCATGGGTAGGTTATTGTACTTTTCTTACAGAGGGAAATCCTCCACATTGATCCTCTTTTTGAAAAAATTTGTTTAGATCTCGCCAGAAAAAGACAACCGAATTGGCAGTTTATCTTCCTGGGAGCCATAGGAGACACGAAATCCAGAAAACTTTGGGATTGGGTCGATGGAAACTCTTTCAAAGCATTTCACAATTGGGACACTCAGATGCCCCGAGGCAATCGGAGACAAGCGGTACTCGCCATGAACAGGAATGGTCGTTGGGTCAATGCCTACGCCGACAGGGCTCTTCCAGGAAGGACCGTCGTTGTTTGCAAATTTTCTCCTAATTGATTATTTTTTCGTTAGTGCCATTTTTTGATCTCAACACGAAAATATGTTTTTGAGAAATAAAATTTTCTGGACGAGACACAGAGAGGACATGGGAGTTGGAGTGGTTTCGAAGACATTTAATTTTCCATTTAGGACCAACTTTTTTAAATGGATTCCCCAATTAAAACTTATTTCCAGAAACCATTTATCCTGCTGATCGTTCCAGGACATTTCTTCCGAAAAACTTTCTCTTCAAAACCACCCCTAATTCCTTTCCCCTATCAATCCGGACGGGACTCGTCTTACCAGTAATCGCCAACTCCGCTTTCGTGGAGGCTGTGCCATGTTCATTGGTAGCGACACATCGATAATAACCTTCTCTCAAGAAATCTACGTTTTCCACGGTCAATTTTTGTGTACCGTCAGGAAGAGCTTCTATCGTGATACCGTCTCCAGGAAGAAGCTCTATTCCGTCTTTAAGCCACTTTATCGTGGGGAATGGTTTACCGTAAGGCAAGCATTCGAAAACTACGGTTTCTCCAGGACGTGCCCTCTTCATCACAAGAGGAATCGAGAATCCAGGGGCATTTCCTTCCCGGAGTTGATCGTCCAAGTTCTTCTTCACTCTGTCTTTGACTAAAAAAGGCAAATCAGGGATTCAGAATAGATGACACTCTAGCAAAGAGAAGCAAACAAAGTTACAAGGTGTTTCGAAGTTCAGAAAATCCCAAAAGTACAATTCTTTTCTTGGTCTTGATCATAGTTGTAGTTAACTTGATCTTTTACCTTTTTTGAAACCTCGAAACACCAGGTAACTTTTAAAGACCACGAAACTTACGTTGAACAGAGACTTCGCAAGTAGTTCTAGCAGATCCGAATTCGTTCTCGGCGACACATCTGTACATTCCAGCATCTGATTTCGAAGCGGAATCCACAATGAGTTCGCAAGTTCCATCGTCCTGCTCAACCAACTTCATTCTGTCATAGGTATAAACTCTTTCTCCGTCTTTGAACCACTTGATTGCCGGTTTAGGCTCTCCTACGAACTTGCAACGGAGTTTGAAAGGCTGTCCTTCGGGAACTCTGACGTTGTCGAGAGGTACCATGCAGCGAGGAGCCTTGGAGTTGTCGAAGGCTCTGCTAGGAGACGACCTAGGTCCTTCATCGAGTCCTCTAGGAGCACGTCTTACTGTAGCTGTGCACTTATCAACCGCAGATCCGGCTGGATTAGTGGCGATGACTCTGTAAAGTCCGTCATCGTCCATTGTGGCCTTGGGGATGATGAGTTTGGAAGTTCCATCTGGCGCAACTTCGATTTGGACACGATCAGATGGATGCACTTTTTCTCCGTCCTTGTACCAGACGACTTCTGGAGTAGGTTCTCCTTCGACCTTGCATTCCAATCTCAAAGGTTGTCCTTCGACGACTCTGACGTCAGCAAGTCTGGCGGTGATTCTAGGAGCGGTCGACGGAGGAGCCTTACTTCCGAAGACTCCATCGTCGATTCTGATCATTGCTTTACTGTTGGCCGATCCACTTTCGTTTGTAGCAACAGCACGATAAGTACCTTCATCGTGGAGAGTGGCGTTCTTGATCGTCAATCGATAGGTTCCTTTTTCGGGTTGAGTATCCCAATCAAATCTGCCATCTTCGAGAAGTGACTGTCCATCTTTGCTCCATTTCAATGTCGGCATGGGAACACCGGTGACCTGTAAAAGTGAAAACCCATATTAAAAAGTTAACTTTGATATATGAAAAATTTAGTCCTTTCGTGGTTTGTAAAAGAACAGTTTCACATATCGAAATTTAAATTCCATATGTTAATTACTTTTAAATCATCTAGCAACTCACCTTGCACTCCAACTCGATGAGTCCTCCAGGTCTGACAGAGGAGTCTTCCAATGGGATAATGAACTTGGGCATCTCGCCCTCGATGATAGGGGTCTTTTCCCTCTTGATCGCCATCTGGACATGAGCAGTACATTGAGTCTTGGCTCTTCCGAGTGGATTCTCAGCTTCGCATCTATATATTCCCTCATCACTCATCGTGACGTCCTTCACAATAATTTTGCAATTTCCATCCGGAGTATTTTCGATAGTGATTCTTGCAGAAGGTCGAAGAAGGAGTCCGTTCCTGTACCACTTGATTTCCGGCATGGGATCACCCTTGACGGCACAATGAAGTTCGATGGTTTCTCCTCTGTCGACGTACTGGTCGACAAGGCCCTTCGTGAAGAACGGTTCTTCTCCTTGTTTCTTGACTTCTTCTTTCTTCGTCTTCACAGTGACCATACAAGCAGTATTCGTGGCTCCCAGATGATTAGAAGCGACACAACGATAAGCTCCATCATCTCCGTCACGAACATCCGTCACAGTGAGAGACACGGCTCCGGAATTGGGATCGTAGGTCCACTTTAATTTCTCCGAAGATTTCACTGGAAGTCCGTCCTTATACCAGGTGATCAGGGCTGTGGGAACAGCGTCGACTTTGCAAGAGAGATTGAGAGTATCTCCTTCTTTGAGACTCTTGTCTTCCAAACCAGGATTGAATTTCGGTGGATATTCGATTTTTTCTTCCAATTGTTCTTCTTTCGGGAGTTCGACATTCAAATTCGCGATTGTATCCGCTGTACCGTATTCATTCTTCGCGAAACATTTGTAAGCACCAACATGTTTCTGTCCAAACTCGCTGATTTTCACTCTGCAAGCGCCTTCTGGAGTGTTTTCGATCTGGATTCCTTGGGCAGATTTCAGTTCGTCTCCATTGAAGGTCCAAGTGATCTCTGCCAGAGGCTTTGCATCGACATGGCACTCGACGAACATGAGTTGGCCTTCCGGAATTCTCCTGTCCCAGAGAGGTACATTGAATCTTGGGGGATATCCTTCATCATCTCTTGCTTTGGGACCTCGGGAACCTGTTTGCTCGAACTTGCATTCGCATTCGTCCTTTCCGTGGGGGTTTTCAGCAACACAACGGATGGTTCCGAAGTCTTCTTCCTTGAGGTCTCGGATGGTAAGACACCAGTTTCCATCATGCATGTCCTCGAGAGTGATTCTGTTTCCGTCAATCGGAAGGTTCTTTCCGTCGATCTGGAACCTGAGTTCTGGTTTCGGAACACCCCTGACTTTGATGTTGAATTCTGCCTTGGATCCAAGAGGAGCATCGGTGCTTCTAAGTGGAATGATGAACTTCGGTGCACAAGGCATCTCATCTGGAGAAAGAACTCCAACTTTGCAGGAGGAATCAATTTCTCCCGCTGGATTTTTAGCAACGACTTTATAAGATCCTGCATCCGATTTTTTGGAGTCGAGGATCCTGAGAGTAGCAGTTCCGTCTGTGGCCAATCTGATCGTGACTCTGTCTGAAGGCTTGAGTTCTTCGCCGTTCTTGTACCACTTGACTTCGGGTTGAGGAACACCGCCGACTTTGCATTTGAGAGTAAGGGTATCTCCTTCCTCGATGTCCACGTCGGAAAGCGGTGTGATGAAAGTCGGGGAACTGGCTTCTTCGTCCTTCTTCTTTCCTGCTTTGACGTGAGCCACGGCTCCTGATTGGAGTTCTCCTTTTTCGTTCGTGAACAATACTCTATATGCTGCTCCATCAGAAGGCACAGAGGAATCGATTTTGAGGGAATATTCTCCAGAATCCGGGTTGCCTTGGATTTTGATTCTTTCGTCGGGAGATACTTCTTTTCCGTTCTTGAACCACTTGACGGATTTCGGAATTCCATCGATTTTGCAAGAAAGAACAAGTGGCTGACCTTCATCAACATCGACGTCGCTAAGTCCCTTGATCAATTTCAGGACATTAGGTTTAGCCACTTCCAGATCCGCAGAAGATTCGCAGGATCCAGCCTTGTTTCCAAGAACAACTTTGTACGTGGCTCCATCGTCGAGTTGGGCTTTGTTGATGACCAATTCGAATTTCTTTGGAGAAACTTGTTTTGGCTGGAAGCGAGCACCTGGTTTTACTTCTTGACCATTCTTGAACCACTTTACTTCTCTTACTGGAGCACTGACTTCCACCTTGAAAGTGACGTCATCACCTTCGTCAACCTTCTCTGGAATGAGACCTTTGACAATTTCTGGCTTCTCATCCACTTCTCCTGAGGCACTGGATGACGCTTTTCCTCCGGCATTTGTGGCTTCCACAGTGTATTGTCCAGCATCTGAAGTATCCGTTTTCGGAATCGTAAGTCGATAAGTGTTGTCGTCGACCTTTTCGATTTTCGCGTTTGGATTTGATTTTTCGACAGGTTGACCATCTTTGAGCCACTTGACTGTTTCAACATCACCATCAATCTTGACTTCGAAAATAAGGGCATCACCTTTAGCAACAGCCGTATCCTCGAGTCCTTTCGTGATCTTTGGTGGATTTTTACCTCCAGTTTTAACTGTCAGATTCGCAGAAGATTCCACAGGTCCAGATGCATTTTCAAGAACAATTTTGAAAGTTCCAGCATCATTCTTGTCTGACTTCGGAATGATGAGTTTGTATTTTGTGTCTCCGATTTGTTTGATGTCGAAGTGGGAATCAGAAGGCTTAATTTCAGTTCCGTTTTTGTACCACTTGACGGTTCTCGGTTTACTGTTGGTTTCGACTTCGAATTCGGCTTTCTCTCCCTCAACGACTTCGATATCCTTCAAGGGCTTCAAGAACTCCAATTTCGGTTCAGAAGGAAGCTTCACGGTCAAAGCACAGCTGGAATCAGAAGGAACGTTTTCATCCGAAGTAGCGACGACTTTGAACTTTCCGTCCGCATCCACATCTGGAACCAGGAGTTGGTACTTTGTGTCGGAGATTTTCTTCGGCTGTTCCTTGTCTCCTGGCTTGATCTCGTTGCCGTTCTTGTACCATTTGAGGTCCTTGGGAGGCCGGTCAAGCTCGACTTCGAGAGGAACATCGGAGCCTTTGTCGGCAGTGACGTCTTGGAGCGGCTTGAGGAACTTGATCGGAGCTCCACCTGAGACATTGAGAGGGGCAGAGGAATCGGCAGAGCCGGAATCGTTGATGACAACGACTTTGTAGTTTCCGGCATCTTCGGCCTTGGCGGATGGAATGATGAGTCTGAACTTCTTTCCGTTGAATTCTTCCGTTTGAGCATCCTTCAGTTCCTCGCCATTCTTGTACCTAAAAAGGTTTAAAATAATCAAGAAGCAGTTAGATTGAAAACTGATATATGAAGCTCAAATTTGTTTTATAAAGTTTTTGATTCGAATTAAAAAGCACTTTTCATATATCAATTCTTGGTTCTTGCTTGATTCATGTGGAAAATTCGTCTCTCAGGATAAACCACATCCACCCAATAAAAATTCATATAAAAAAAAACGAACCATTTGACTTGCTTGACTGGGCCTTTAGTTTCGACTTCGAAAGCTGCTCTTTCTCCAGGTTTCACGGAGACCGGCTTGAGTCCGTTCACAATCTCTGGCTTACCTTCGCCATCTGAAAAACAAATATTACATGATTCGAAGATAGTTCAGATTAATGTGCCATCATAATGGGCACAGTCGAAAACTGGTTTTTCTGAAGTTGAAATGATATAAAAGCAGAATCTCAAGAAGCAGATTTATTCTTGATCTGTTTTTAGATCCAAGAAATGGTTTCTTACAAGATCATTTTTGCTCTTTTCGCCTTTTGTGTCGTTTTCGTCACTGCTAGTGGTGAGTTTACATATCAAAAAGAGCGCTTCATATATAGATTTCAATAGGATAACCGAAAAATAATATGTGAATCTTAATTTTCAGACCCAGTTCCTGGTCCCTTCTACGGTTCGAACAAGTTCTACTCCTATGGACCTGCCCGCTTCTACGACCACGGACCTTATGGATCCTACGAGTCCTACAAACCCTATGGACCTTTCCGTGGCCACGACTTCGACAAGTTCAACACTCCCTATGGCCACGGATTCGGCGCACCCTATGGCTATGGACCCTCTTTCGGATATCCAGGGTTCTACGGCGCCCCTGCTTTCCCCTACTCCCGTTACAACCCTTTTTAAAAATCCAACTTTAAAATTACTCTGTCGAATCTAATAAAAACTAATTTCTATCTTACCAGCTTCAGAAACTTTAGCTTTAGATTCCGCAGTTCCATTATCATTGGAAACTTTGACGGAATAATCTCCGAAATCCTCTTCTCCAACTTCGGGAATAACGAGGGCGTATTTCCCGTCTCCAAGATCTTCTGTTTTGATCTTCTTTCCATCGGGCTTGAGTTCGTTGCCGTTACGATACCACTTGACTTCCTTGGGTTTTCCGTCGACTTCGATCTCCAGTCTGAGAGGTGCTCCCTTGGGGACTTTCTGATCTGAGAGACCCTTCTTGAATCCAGGTTTCTCCGTGGTGTCTTTCGCGGTTGTTTCCGGAGTTACGGTGACTTGACAAGAAGACTGCACAGAATCTTTTTCTGTTGCGAGAACAACTCTGTAATTTCCAGTGTCATTGAGATCTGCTTTCTCGATGGACAACTTGTATTCCTCGTCTGTGACTTTCTCCATATGGGTCTTTCTGGATTCTTGCAATTCGTTGTTGTCTTTGTACCACTTGACAGAGGATGGTTTTCCTTCGACTTCGACTCCAAGGTCGACTTTCGAGCCTTCCGGAACTTCTTGGTCTTTCAATCCTTTTTTCAATTTAAGTGGCTTCTCATCAGAAGATACCGTAACAGGTTTGCTTTCCACAGCAACAGGCTTACTCTCCTCCGTAACGGGTTTGCTGTCCACCACAACAGGAGCTTTGCTTTCGGCTTTTCCGAGTTCGTTGGTAGCTTCGACTTTGTATTCTCCAGCATCTTCTCGTTGCGATTCACTGATGACGAGTTTGTTTAATCCATCGGGGGAAGACTCTATCTTGACACCTTCTCCAGGTTTCAACTCGTCTCCGTTCTTGTACCATCTCACTGTAGGTGGTGGATTTCCATCGACCTTGGCTTCCAAAGTCACGGGTTCTCCTTCCGCCACCCGGACCGGAGTCAAGTTCTTCGTGAACTCCGGAGCCTTTTGACTCTTATCTTTGTCTTCTTTTTCTTCCGCTTTCTGGACTTGTAGAGGAGTTTTGTCTTCTTGGTCTTTATCTGCTTTCTCGACATGCAGAGGAGCTTCTGTTTTCGCCTTTCCGATGTCGTTGGTGGCTTCGCAAGTGTATTTTCCAGCGTCGGCGATTCTGGCTTTATCGATGACAAGTTTTGCTTTTCCGTCTCCATCGACAACTTGCTTGATTCTTTGATCGGATTCGATGGGTTTTCCGTCTTTGAGCCAACGAATATCCGGGAGCGGGGAACCTCCAACTTGGCATTCGAATTCGAGATGTTCGTTTTCTTTTGCGGTTGTTTCTTGGAGTGTTCTTGTGAAAATTGGCACTACCATAGCGAGATTTCCATCTTCCAGAGTGCCAGCGGCATGGACAGTCAAAGTCGCATCCGAAAAGGCATCTCCCCATTTGTTCGTGATTTCGCAACGATACTCCCCGATATCTTCGAACTTCGCATCCTTCAAAATAAGTTTCTGAATTCCGTCAGAAGTTGATTCAATCTCGTATCTTGAGTCGGATTTTTGGATTTCTTTTCCTCCTTTGTACCATTTCACCAAGGGTTCTGGAATTCCAGAAATTTTTCCTTGAAGAGTCGCTGTAGATCCTTGTTTCACCGTGACAGGTCTGACGGGCTCTACGAAATCCGGAGCTTCTCCATCCTTGGGCAATTGTCCCATCGCTGCGAGGATCACTGGAGCCTCTGTCCAAGCAGATCCGTAGTCGTTGGAAGCTTCGCATCTGTATTCCCCAGCATCGGAGTCCACCGCATCTTTTATTGTCAAAGTGATACTTCCATCTTCAAGATATTCCGAGGTGATTCTGTTCGAAAATTCCAGTGGTTTTCCTTGTTTCGTCCACTGGATGGTCGGTCTCGGTTCTCCTTTGACTTTGCATCTGAGGACCGCTTCTCCTCCTTTCGATGTCAAAGCGGATCTCAGAAGTTGTACAAATTCTGGAGCTCCTACTCCTCGTTGATCTAAGGACTCAATATCATCTGAAAGGGCGAAATGTAAAATTAAAAGAACCTTGAACTTTTTTCACGTTGAAGATATTTGTTCTGTTCAAATGTGAAGTTTCCTATATCGAGACTCAGAAATTACTCGTTTTCCATTCACTAAACCATGAGTTTCTCCATAATAAATTCTCAAAACAAATTTAGCAAATGGAAAATAAGTGATTTTTAATTTCCGATACGAAACCCCATATTTAACCGAGATGAACAACTTCAACATCGATTTCCCACTGATTTCATGTTTCCGACTAAAAGAGAGCCGTAATTTTTTGAAAAGATTAGTAAAAGATCGAAAATTAATAACTCGAAAGAAAGTGTGTACTTCAGGGGATAGAAAAGAGAAAGTTCGTGTTTCGAAATCACCTTGGATAACAACATATTCAGCTCTTGTGTGTGCAATTGTTTCCACAGCTTTCGTTGTTTTGTCTTCCGTGACTTTAATTCTCTTGGGTTCTTCAACAAATCCTTCAACAAGTCCTTCATCGAGGATGCCAACTTCCTCTTCGGGAAGTCTCAAGTCGATCATCTGGGCGTACTTCAATGGAGCTTCGGTCTGAGCCTTTCCGGCTTTATTGACGGCTTCGCATCGATAGCTTCCGAGGTCTTCACTCTTGACGTTCTTCACCGTAAGTCTCAGAGTTCCGTCGGGTCTGTGTTCAATGAGGATGTTCGGTTTCATGTCAATAGGAACGTCATTCCTGTACCATTGAACATCTGGATGGGAAGCTTCGTTGACTTTGCATTCGAAGGTTACTGTATCACCTTCCTTGACCGCTTGTTGTTTCAGTGGTTGGATGAATAATGGTTTAAGATTTTCGGAATCATCAGGAACTTTTTCGATTTCTTTTTGTTCCGCATATTTCAACGGGGCCTGAGATTGGACCTGGCCGGCCTTCGTGGAGACTTCCACTCTGTAAGTTCCGATATCTTCAGGTTTGGCGTTCTTGATCGTCAGTCTTACAGTACCATCAGGGCTCTGTTCAATAAGGACTTGATTCGAGGGTTTGACTTCCTGGTTGTCCTTGAACCACTTGATCTCCGGCTGAGAGTACGCCATGACCTTGGCTTCGAAAGTAGCCTGTTCTCCGGGCTTCACTGTCTGAGGTTGCAGAAGCGACTCGAATCTTGGCATGGGTTCTGTCGCCTCTATCTTCGTTTCTGGGATTTGTTTCTCCTCTGCGTATTTCAGAGGAGCTTCAGAGGCAGATTTTCCGGCAGGATTGAAAACTTCGACTTTGTACGTTCCTATATCTTCCGGTTTGGCGTTCTTGATAACCAATTTCACAGTACCATCAGGGAGATGTTGGAGAATGACATTGTCGGACTCCCTGACAGGAACACCGTCCTTGAACCAGGTGACTTCTGGCTTGGTGGTTTCGTCGACTTTAGCTTCGAAAACAGCTTGTTCTCCAGGCTTTACAGTCTGGGGTTTGAGTCCGGATTCGAAGGTCGGGAGTCTCGGAGTCTCTGCTTTCACAACTACTCCGATCAGTTTCAAGTCGCACTTTGTGGAACTTGCTCCGATTTTGTTGACGGCTTGGCAAGAGTATGTTCCAACATCGTCTCTGTTGGTCCTTTCGATTTTCAAAATCCTCTTTCCAGAGTCCTGAACAACTTCGAAAATTCTCTTGTTGTCGATGAAAACAGGACGTCCATCTTTGAACCAGTTGACTTCAGGTTTCGGTTTTCCTATCACAGTACACTCAAACACAGCTGTTTCATTCTCGTTGATCTGGATATCTTTGAGCTTTTCTGTGAATCTAGGAGCTTCTGTATGTTCACCAACATAGACTTTGCACTTTGTTTCGACAGATCCGACTTTGTTCGTTGCCTTCGCGGAGTAAGAAGCCGTGTCGTCCTGGATACTGTCTTTTATCAGAAGGGTGTATCTTCCGTTTCCTTCGGATTTCAAAACTATCCTGTTTCCATCGATCTGGACAGGATATCCGTTCTTGAAGAATTCCACTTGAGGTTCTGGTTTTCCTGTGACCAAGACAGAAAGTTCTGCTTCTTGACCTTCCACCAGTTCCAGAGACTTCAATTTTCCGACAAATTCCGGAGGTTCGAGGTCTTCCACAACTTCCAAATCAGCTCTGGATTCCGTGGAACCTGCTTTGTTGCTGATTTTCGCCGTGTAATTGCCAGCATCAGAGAGTCGGGCATCTTTGATGATAAGGTTGTAAGTTCCATCATCATCCACTCTAGTAGAAAGTCTGGTGCCGTCGGCGAAGATCTCGTTTCCGTCCTTGAACCACTTGACGTCTGGTTTCGGACGGCCTGTGACAGTGACACTCATTTCTGTTGTCTGGCCTTCCTTGATCTTCTTCGACACTAATCCGGACGTTACTACCGGTCTTTCAATGTCTTCCAGGACTTTGAACTTCGCGGAAGTCTCGTCTTCTCCTGCCTTGTTAACAGCCTTCGCGGAATAGAGACCACTGTCTTCCAAATTCGCGTTTTTGATGGTCAAGGAATAATATCCGTAATCAGGATTAGCCTTGATGATGATACGCACTCCGTCTCCTTGGATCTCCTTTCCGTCCTTGTACCACTTGACTTCCGGAACAGGTTTTCCAATGGCAGAAACACTGAGTTCGCTGAATTGACCTTCCTTGATTTCTCTCGATCTCAGGACGTCCGTGAACTTCGGAGGTTCCAGGTCTTCCTTGACGGTCACTGTAGAACTAGAGTCATCCGAACCTCCTTTGTTGGTGGCCTTGGCAGTATATCTTCCGGATTCGTCGAGCTTCGCTTGGTGAATGAAAAGCGTGAAGTGACTTCCTTCTTGTTTTTCAATGATTCTCGTTCCATCGGGAGTTATCTTTACGCCGTTGCGGTACCATTCGATTGAAGGACTTGGTTTTCCTGTTGCTGTAGTGCATACTTCGATTGTCTGAAGTTCTTTGATTTCGACATCCTTCAATTTCTCAACAATCAATGGTGGAATGATTTCTTCGTTGACAGTCAATTTTCCAGAGGTCTCGTCTTTTCCCAATTTATTTTCCGCTTTCGCAGTATACTTAGCATCATCATCAAGTCGAAGTTTGTTCAAAATCAGCTTGAAAACACTTTCCGGAAGTCTCTTAATGAGCAAATGTTCTCCATCCATGATCACAGGTTCTCCGTTTTTGAGCCAAGTGACGGAAGGATAAGGTTTTCCGGTGACTCTGATGACTAACTCGATGTTGTCGCCTTCGTTCATAGTAACGTTGTTGAGACCCTGGATGATCTTCGGAGGGGCGTCAGGACCTTCGAGAGCAGAGGGTTCTGGGGTCTTCGAAAGTTCTCTCTCGGAAGGTTCCGGAGGCTTAGAAAGCTCTCTTTCATATTCTGGAGGTTTGGAAGGCTCCCTTTCTGAAGGTTCCGGAGGCTTCTTTCCAGAAACTTCCACAGACATCTCCGCCGTATCTCCATCTTTGAGTTTTCTGGTCTTGTCTCCTGGAGTTGACTCGGGTTCTTCCCGTTTCTCTCTGGGTTTCTCCTCGATTTTGACTTCTTGAACAGGCTCTGGTTCCCTGGCTCTCGCTCCGGAAATAGCTGTTCCGATACTGTTTTTCGCTTCTGCTTTGTATCCACTGTAATCTCCGGCTTCGACGTTCCTGATGACAACCCTCCAATGGGTGTTACTAGCATCATGTTGCACACTTATTCTGTCTCCTGTGATAAGTTGAATCTTTTCTCCAGATTCTGTGACTTTGAAAAAGTCCACAGTTGGCTGGGGCACTCCACGAACACTACACTCTAAGCTAATCTCCTTACCAAGAGCTACAAATTGATCTGTAAGGGATCGAATGAACTCGGGTGATTCTCCTGGAATAGCTGGGAGGATTAGAAAAAGTTCGGGGAAAGATAGAGAGAGAAGTTTTGGGG
>VOSG01000302.1:33583-44643 GCA_009761265.1 Halicephalobus sp. NKZ332
CGGGGTCCTTGACAAGCTAACGGAGCTAGTTACCGTAGTAATAGTAAAATAAAAAATTGATAAAGTTGGATTCGACAGTGTAAATTTTGAATTTGGATTTTTTGGGTATATTTTGCAGTAATTTTAACTTTCTTCGGAAATCCAGATTCAACGCTGTTAAATTTTGAATTTTGAACTTTGTTAACTCGAATTTCCGAAAATCCCAAAAGGAATCTGTTACTGTAGAAAAATCAAACGAAGAATCTGGACTCTGAATTTTCACCGCGGTACCGCGTGATTTTTTGAAAATCATTTTTTTTTAAATAGATTTTATTTTTTTTATGGATTTTTAGTCCGAAAAGTTTCTCAGAATCCAGATTCAACGCTGTTAGAATTCACTTTTCTCGATATTTCCACATTAACAAAACAACGAAGAATCTGAATCCAGAATTCTGACGTTACTGTACTTTGTAACATACAGTAATCATTGATTTTTTGACCGGAAAGAGTTCCAGAATCTCTGAATTCAGATTCGACGCTGTTATTTTTCAACAATTGTTTTACAGTATTCTTCGACAATACAGTAATTTAGCTCCGTTACCTTGAAAATCCACAGTTGTTGGAAAAGATTAATTATAATAAGGCAAAAAGAGTTGTTGGGAAAATTTTAATCACAGTAAATCAAAAAAGTTGGAAAACAGCGTTAAACCTGAACCCATAGAATCTGGTTTTAAATAATTTTGGAAAGATAAAAAACAGGCAAACCGTACCTCTAACTTCGAGTTTGGCGTCGGTGGAAGTTTTGCCTGCAGAATTCTCCGCAACACATTTATATATGCCGGTGTCCTTCGTTTGGGCTTTTTCGAGGACGAGTCTCTGGATGCCTTCGTCGCTTTCGATGATGATCTTCATGGATTGCTCGAAAATTTGCTGTTCATCCTTGAACCATTTGACATTTGGAGAAGGCTCTCCGACAACTTTGCATTCGAAACTGACTCTGTCGTCGGTTTTTGCTTGTTTGTCCTTCAAGCTTACAGTGAACTCGGGAGCTTTTTGCTGTGGTTTCTCCAGAGATTCCAGGACGGTGAGGTTAGCTTCAGAAACCACTTGTCCGTGAGTATTTTCGACAACCACAGTATATTTTCCAGCATCTTCGGGTTCAACATCATCGATGATGAGTTCGTTCGTGACGTGACCCTCGATGGTTCTTGTCTGAACTCTGATTCTCGCGATGAGTTCCAACTCTTTTCCGTCCTTCAACCACTTGCAAACAACACCCTTCGTGTCGGGAACAACACATTCGAAAACGGCCTGATTTCCTTTGCTCGTTTTCGTGTCCTTGATCTTCGTGATGAATTTGGGGGCCATGACAGGAGTGGGGGTCCTGGTGATTTCCTCTCTCACAGAGTCCACATCAGAGCCGATTTCGGTCAAATCATCCGTGATTCCTACATCTTCCGCCATGGCTTCGGATTCAGATTCCGAGACCATGTCGGAAGTATAGGTGACCATGTTCGCTGTACAAGACACTTCTCCAGCGTCGTTCTCAGCTTTACAAATAATCTCCCCAACATGTTTATCGGGGTTAAAGTTCTTTATCGTCAAGACACTCGTCTTGTTGTCGGTCTTGATGGAGATGCCCTCGAGACCATCCTTGACTTCTTTGTTGTTAATATACCAAGTAAGAGTAGGTTTCGGGTCTCCTGTGAAAACAACTTTGTGTACTACCTGGGAACCTTGTCTGGCTCGGACGTTGCTGAGCCACTCGATGAAGTCTGGGGGTTCGCCTCTCGGGAGGACGAGCAGAGTGGCTTCCGAACTAGCTTTTCCAAATTCATTGACAGCTTCACAAACAACTTTTCCCGAGTAATCTGTAGTGATGTCTTTGATAGTTACGGTATACGTACCCTTGTCGGCGTGGATCTTTATGTTTTGGGTCTCTTCCAATTTTTTGCCGTTCACGTACCAGGTTACTGTAGGTGTGGGTTCTCCGAGAAGAACAGCTTTGAGTTTCAGTGTATCGCCTTCTCTGCAAGTGGCGTCGCAAAGACAAGTCTCGAATTCCACGGGAACAGGGGCGATTACGGTAAGCTTTCCTTCTGTAGTGACTTCACCCATCCTGTTGACAGCAACAACTTTTATCTTTCCAGTCATATCTGTGGTACATCCATGAATAGTCATGCTGTAGACACCGTTCTCTTCCTTGAGTTCTGTGTCTTCAGTTTGAGCAACAAGTTGGTTGTTGATGTACCACTTTGCAATAGGTTTGGGATCACCTGTGATAATAACCTTGGCATTGAGAGAATCACCCTCCGTGACTTGGATGGGGGCCAATTCCGAAAGGAATTGGGGTTTCGCCATCGGTCTTCGTTTCGTCACTCCTATGCTCGCGGATGTCTCTCCTGATCCCCATTTGTTTTCTGCTTTTATAGTGATTCTGGATTTGTCTTCCGGAATCGCTTGAGCAATTGTCAACTTCAAAATTCCATTGGATTCATCATAGGAAGTTTTGTAGCGAGAATCCGTGATCGGCTGACCGTCTTTGAACCACTCTATCGTGGGCTTGGGCTTGACGTCTTTGTTCATCTGAGCTTCCATCACGACAGTTTGGTTTTCCTCCACCAACCTGTCTGTCAAGTTCATCGGGAAACTCGGGGCCACACCGGTCTCCTTGACGGCCAAAGTGCAATTTTCTTTCTTCGTTCCGATGGAGTTCTTGGCTTCAACAGCGAGTTCTCCTTGTTGATCAAGTTGGACTTTGTTGAATTCAATAACGTAGAGATCTCCGCTCTTGCTGGATTTCACGTTATCCGCCTTGATGGGTTGTCCGTTGAGAGTCCATTCGACTTCTGGTTCTGGGAATCCTTGGATCTTCGCTTGGAATTTGACATCAGAACCTTCGTTAACCTGACGATCGGAGAGTTCGGTGAGGAAGTGAGGAATCTCTTTCTTCTGGCTGACCTTCAGTTCCGCCGATGACTCGATGGTTCCGAGTTTGTTAGTAGCCTTGACCTTCACTTTTCCACTCTAAAATCACAAAATTCATATGTGAAGAAAACGAAAAATCCGGGAAGTTGATTAAGAAAGAAACGGATGTTAGTGGACAAACCTGTTGTTGTTTGGGTTTGAAGATTTTGATTGAAGCTTTTCCTGTTTCAACTTCGCGTTTCACACGGATATCCTCGTTCGAAACAATAGGAACATCGTTGAGGAACCAGGTGATTTCGGGTTCCGGAACTCCCGTGATGATCGCACTGAACTTGACGGAGGTATCTTCCTCGACGTCGTGATCCTGCGGAGTCTTCGAGAATTCCGGTTTTCTTTCGCCAGTAGTGACTTCAATCTGGAACAGGGATGGGATGATAGTTGAAGAAGAGAAAAAAGTGGGGTTCATGTATAAAATCTCGGTTAATATTAAAGTTCTATATGCGAAAACCATTCCTAATGGAATCACAATACGTTAAGCTTCAATAAGAACCGGATTATTATATATGAGTAATGTAATTTTAGGGATTTATCTACGAAACTTCCTTCTTTTCAAGGTTTCATATGGAATCTTTGAATGAAGGTAGTTCCCATATGTGGAAGATCAGGATCAAAAGAAAACTCACCTTTGATTTGCTTTCGTCAGATCCTTGTGAGTTCTCCGCTCTCACCGTCAGCTGTCCATTCATGTCTGCCGTTGCAGCACTGATTTCGAGTTTGTAGTTTCCGTTTCCATTGTCGGTGATCTTGACTTTGTCAGATTCTTCCAACTTCTTTCCATTCAAGTACCAGCTGACTTTGGTATTCGGAGAAGCATTTTCGAGAGCGACGTTGAAGGAAAGAGGTTCTCCTTCTGCCACTTTTGCGTCGGAAAGTGTGGATTGGAATTTCGGTTTTATTTCTGAAGGCTTAACTTTCAGGTCTGCAGTCGCAGAGTCTGTTCCTTCAGAATTCGTGACTTCCACCTTGATTCTGCCTTCTTGGTTCACGGTGACCTGGTTGATTCTCAATGTGCTTTCTGTACTTGATTGAGAAATCTGAATATTTTCCTCACTTCTCTCGATGATTCTCTCGTTAACGGACCACTTAACAGAAGGCTCCGGATATCCAGTGATTTTGGTTGTAAATTCACAAGATTCCTTTTCGTTGACGGAAACGGATTTTGGTCCTTCTGTAATTTTCGCTGGAACTTTGCTTCGTGTCACTGCAATCTTCGCTGAAGATTCGTTTTTACCAGCGGCGTTTTCAGCAACGACAGAAAGCTGACCAGAGTGTTCTTGTTTGACTTCATCAATTTTCAAGGTTGATTTATTTCCATCGCTGATTATTCGAACTCCGTCTTTTCCGTCGACTAATTCTTGACCATTCAGCATCCACTTGAATTTCGGTTCGTTCAAGGCGATGACGTCAACAGAAAGAGGCTTTCCGAGTTCCGCTTCGATGTCTTTCAGTTGATCTGTGAATTGAGGTTTGTCTTCCTCTCTCGGTTTCTCCGTCACGATCAACAAAGCCTTTTTCTCGATGGTTTCAATATTGTTGGAGGCCTTAATGGAGATGTTATTCGATGACTTGAAGGCAGTCGTGTCAAGAGTTAATCTGAACTCGAACTTGTCGTCCTGGCTGATGGTCACTCCTTGATCGCCAGAGGTGACGTTGTTTCCGTTGACGGTCCACTGTATACTTTTCGCGTTGAGGATCACGGCTTCGAAATGAGCCAGGTTTCCTCTCTCCGCAGTAACATCCTTCAAGTCCCTCACAACCGCCATTTCCTTCGGTTGTTCCACATTCAACAGGGCGCCAGTTTCGTCGACACCTTGGGAATTCTCGGCTGTTACGGTAATAGTGGAGTTTTCGAAAACTTTGTTAGTGTCGATGATCAACTTACTAGTACCGTCATCAGAAGTCTCGACACGGGCGAAATCAGCCCCGGGCTTGACTTTCCGGCCTCCGACAGCCCAGGTGATCTCCGGCTTCGGGGATCCGTCGACTTTGCAGGTGAAAACTGCTTCTTGACCTCTCTCGACGGAGACATTTTTCGGTCTCGACTCGAAAACTGGTTTCGAAGGTTTCTTGCTGACAGTGAATCTGGCTTCAGAAGATGACTCTCCTTCGGAATTCGTCGCAGTACATTTGATGGTGCCAGATTCAGCGACGTTGATGTCGGAAATTTCAAGTTTGATGCTTCCATCGAATTCTCGGAAGTGGATACGCTGCAAGAAGCAAGTTTAATTTTAAATTGCTAATTTTAAATTTCTACTTTTAAAGTTAAAATCCAAAAATTAAACTTTAAAAATCTGTGTTTTGATTTATTTTTAACTTTGCAAAGTTAATGTGATCTTTTGTTTTTTCTGCAAATTTTTTATTTTAAAAAGTATCTTGTTTTTGATACTTTCTGTTTGAGTAAAGTCCTGTTTTTTAAAAGGTTTTTTTCTCTCGACAAAAGTCAAGTTTTTAAAATAATTTCTTCCTTGAAACAAGTCCTTATATTTTTCGCTAAACAAAATTCCTCAATTTTTTGATAGTTTTCTTAAAACAAGATTCTTCTACTTTTTTGATATTCTGCTCTACTCAAAGTCCTTTAATTTTTTTGATATTTCGCTCTAGACAAAGGACTTACATTATTTTCTTTGAGTTCTTCGCCGTTGAGTGTCCACTTGAACTGAGCCCTCGGTTCAGCATCGATCCTCGCTTCGAACACCACGGTTCCTCCTTCGATTTCCGTTTTGTCTTGCAGTTTCTCCACGAATTCCGGAGCTTTTTTGGCTTTCTCCACAGGCAAAACAATGAGTCTAGCTTTGGTCTCGAAACGACCGATGGAGTTCTCAGCACGACAAAGTACAGTACCTGCGTACTTACTGGAATCGATAGTCAAAGAATGATCGTCTCCATTCGCTTCGATGAAAATTCCATGGGTAGAAGAATCCAGTTTTTGTCCGTTGATGAACCAAGATACTGTGGGATTTGGATTTCCTCTTACTGTAGTAACGAATTTGGCTTGTTCTCCAAACTTCACAGTCTTGTCGTCGATGTCCTTGATGAAAGTAGGAGCGGATCTGGATTCTTCTTCCTCCGCCTCCACGGACAGTTTCGCTCTGGATTCTGCGCTTCCATGTTCGTTAACAGCCCGAGCAGTCAAAACTCCGGCGTGTTTCTCGATGGAGGTGTTGTTGATGGTCAATCTATAGTTATTGTCT
Organism: Halicephalobus sp. NKZ332; assembly: GCA_009761265.1. Taxonomy (NCBI): domain Eukaryota; kingdom Metazoa; phylum Nematoda; class Chromadorea; order Rhabditida; family Panagrolaimidae; genus Halicephalobus; species Halicephalobus sp. NKZ332. The sequence goes on from VOSG01000302.1 coordinate 39,742, forward strand.
CTCTGGAGGATTTCGACTCCATCTTGTCCAGACAGTAGAGGTCTTCCGTTGAGGAGGAACTCCACCTTGGGATCGGGATATCCGGCGACGACGCACTCGAACATCACGGCGTTCTTCTCCGTGATGACTCTGTCTTCCAAGGGTCTCTCGAAGCTGGGGGCCGTGGGAGGCACTTTGACTCGGAGTTTCGCATCGCAGTTGGTGGTTCCCAATCTGTTCTTTCCTTGGCAGGTTACGGTGCCATCGAAATGTCTGGAGACGTCCTTGATGGTCAAGATACAGATGCCATCTTCGGAGATAAACTTGATCTTCTCGGATTCGGTCAAAGGAATTCCGTTAACGATCCAAATGACCTCTGGATCGGGATCTCCAGTAAGAACAGCCTTGAATTTCACAGTGTCTCCTTCATTGCATTCGACGTCCTCGATGAAAGCCTGGAATTCTGGAGGCACGTGGTTTTTATCGGGATCAGGTTGAACGACGAGTTTCGCTGCGGATTCTATGGTTCCATACTCATTAGTGAGCTTGACGGCATAACTTCCGGTGTCTTCCGGTTGAGCATCGCGAATTTCTAGTTTCGCTTTTTGCCCATCATATTGTAGTCTGAAATCATGGGAAGGTCTCAACGGCTGGTCGTCCACGAGCCAGACGAGCTCGGGTTCTGGCCAACCCTCCACTTCACACTCGAAAGAAACCACTTCACCCTCCTTGACTTCTTGATCTTTCAAGTTGAAGACAAAGGCTGGAGGAGCAGATTCTTTTTCTACCTTCAATACACGGAAAAAGGCAGAAGTTGAGGCTTGGCCGTATTCGTTCGTGGCCACACAGGTGTAGCGGCCAGTGTCGGTGACTTGGACAGGATCGATCGTCATCGCGAAAAAGCCATCTTCGTCGGCGTAGAAAGTGTGTCGTTCATCTTCTTTGAGTAATTCGTCGTCTTTATACCTAAAAACCAAAATTCATATTTGAAAAACCAATTTCGAGTCAAAATTGTTGGTCTCAAATAGATATTGAAATTTCAAGAGGTTTGCGTCTGATTTTAATGCTTGTTTAATCCGAAACGCGCGAACGCATATTTGTTTTAAAAAGCGCACTTTGAGAATGACGTGTCTTTAAAAATCAAAATTTTGTTCGACTCACCAAGTAATATCGGGCAATGGATATCCGGTGACTTTCAGGCACATCTTTGCCGAGGATTCCTGTAGAGTTCTGAATCCATATTGAGTCCTCGTAACTCTGGTCCCTTGCATCTCCAAGGTTGTACCGGTGGTGGCTAAAGTAAACAACAATTAAAAAACACCTTCAAAGCAAATAAACAAAAAAATTACTCCAATCAACACTGGATCCACCACTGTAGAGACTCGTCGAAGACCCTGTTGGCGAAATGCCTGGGGGCGATTTGATCTTTTTTCGAGCTGGTCCTTCTTCCGGGCCTGGAAAAGTAAATTTAATAATTAAAAACCAAATTCACAGAAATGAAAACTAGATGATGGAATGGAAAATAAGATTTTACTTTCTAATAAAAGAAAAATATTTCCAAATTTAAAGTTTTGTCATGTAGAATTTTTGTTGATTTAATTTCCATCATTTAGCTTTCATTTAAATAATAAACAATAGTATGAAGAAAGTGATTCTGTTAATAAGAAAGTTTCACAAATTATTTCATGTCAGGATTCCATATATGAATTCTCATCACACTTGAGTTGTTATCAGTTCTTACACACCTAATGAAAGTCAATTCTAGAAAGAAAATTGTTTATTAGTAAACAACAAGTAATGTGATGTCAATTGTAATATCAATCAATATTAGGTTATTTTGTTAATGCAGATCAATATAAAGGCACTTTATCAGTAATCAAGATGAACTTGTTTAATTGATATGAATTAACATGAAACTGTTTGTTAGAAGTCAATGTGAAGTTATCTCATTAATAGAAATCAATATGAAGTCATTAGTTTTGTTACCAGATGTATGAGTGCTGCTTTTCCTACTGAAGTTGGAATACTCGGAAAACTCCGATCTGACATCACTCATGGAAACATCAAACTCGGTTCCAGTGATAGAATAGGCATCTGGATGAGAAGCCACTAAAGGTCAAAATAAATCCTTACTCCAGGACGGATCGACGAGCTCGAGGCCACCCTCATCAGCCTCGAGAAGCTCGATCACGTACATCACTCGGAGGACCATGACTAGCTAATAATCTAATAGGTAACAATAAAGAATATCTCTCGAAATAAATCGTCTTTGGAATGACTGCGCAGATCAATTTTTATCCATAGCAATGCCGGACAAAATCCAAGGATCGATCGTTTTTGCAAGAGTTTGTCCGGATAAACTTGCTTTATCCTCCAACAAGCGGAGTTAAGATGAACGCGCCAAGTCCCCCCGCGGTTTATTCTCGAGTACTTGCTGACAACTGTCGTATATTCTGCATAGAAAACGTTCTCGAGCTTTATCACCAACGAAACATCGGCTATTATTCCTTTTGATCCAAGTTTGCCCCCGCAAAAATGCGTGCTTCCACTATACGTCAATTTTGAAACAACAGTTGCTTGGACGTGGATATCCTATCCGATAGCCAGGACAAAAAATGAGGGAGGATGTTATTTTAATCGATAATAAACAACAATAAAGAATGTGTGATTTTGATCTATGAAAACAGCAAAAATGGATGAAATACACGAAATTCGAAACTCTAATGTTTTACAAACATTTAATTTTTGTTGTTTGTTTTGTTTGACATTGGTTTCCGACTGATCTTGACTCACTTTAAATTTCTCCATAAAATTACCTATGAAAGTATAAAGTAAATTTTAATTTCTTATTTTCTATTTTTTATGCACAAATTATCTTATTTTCTTGCTTTTCACGGCAATATAAATTGGACCAGATGTGCATTTAATTGAGTAAGTTTACAGCGAGGATTTTCGGAAATTGAAAAATAACTTTGTCGACCTTTCGGACTTCAAAGGGATGAAGTTAATATTTCGGGAAAATTATTCTGGAAAATTCAGAAAAAGTCTGTCTGGAAAGTTAATCTTGAAAGTTTTTGGAAAGCGATAGTTCGAAGAAGTCTTTGGATCATGGTCACTCCGAGAAATGTGAAACAGAAAATGGACTTACAGTACTCTTCCTGCATCTCATTGATGTCTTTGAGCCAAGCTTTGCGGGTGAATTCCGCGGATTGGAGGTCTTTGGCCTTGATTCTGAAGGACGGAAGACCCTGGTCGTTGGGTCGGAGGACGATGGTGTCCTCATCCGCGGTGAAGACGCGGGCTGTGTACTTGTCGAGCTGAAATTATGCTTTCCAACTTCCAAGACAACTTTTGAAAGTAATTTGTTAATCAGCCTTTGAAGTACATTGTAAAAATATTTTTTGAATTGGTCTTCAGGAGTGATGTTAATATCCTGTCTTTTAAGGAATTGATACTTAACAGTGACTAATCTTCTCGAATGTGCTCTTGATTGTTCAAAAATACTTTAAATTATTAAGGCGATGATTGTTCGAGATGCAGTTGATAAACTCTGAATGAAGAAGAACCTTTCGGGTGGAACTAAGCAACTTGTTTGCAAACCCTTTTCCCGCTTTTTTTACAAAAATGTATTCCCACTCGCTCATCTCCCGACTGACAAAACATCTAATTATCAGTCCCCCTACCTACCATCGCAAGTCCCCTGTTTTCAAATAATCTTTTCAAATTGCGGGAAATATAGAAGGTTTTTTGAAGGTTCGTGACAAAAACGTGGACAACAGCCAGCCATCTGTCCAGCCCACGTCCCGTCGGCCCTCAGGTTTCTTAGCGTAGTGGTTATCGCGCTCGCCTTACACGCGAGAGGTCGCCGGTTCGAACCCGGCAGAAACCATATTCTTTTTGCCCTTTTCCGGAGCTAATTTTTTGGATTTTTACATCCGGAAAAGTACTGGGAAATCGCTGCGAGACTGGCTGATTTCAGAACAGTCAATAATCGATATTTCAATCTTTCATTGTAAATCCTGTTCTGAATGGAATTTGAAACCAAACCGAAAGTAAACAATATTCTTTGAAGTTAAGAACTAAATTCTGTAGTACCTTCGCTTCAGCCCAAAACTATTTTTATGAATGAACTAAAAATAAATCTTTTCTATACTTTTGGCGGCTTTGTTCTTGGTTAGTCACTATTTAGGGGACTATTTCCACGAAATAACTCACCCTGATGGTTGAATAATGGGTGTAGACAGGGGGGTCAGGCTTATTGTCCTTCTCCGTGATCATGAGCTTGTTCTTGAACAGGAAGATGTACCGGTCCTGAGGGGGTTCGTCGCCTTCCCAAACCTGGAACAAATCGTGTCTGTAGATTTTCCCGAGTCTATTTCTGTCTCCAGGATAATGTTCGATGTTGTCGGTGTAGATGCATTCCTCCGCCCTCTTGGGGATACCCTGGATCAACTCGAGGGCCTTCTGCATCGACTTCGTGGAAGTACCGGCTCTCGCAGAGTACTTGATGATTTCCTTGAAGAAATCCGCATACTGCTTGATCCTTTCCCCGATCTCCTGGAGGTATTCGGGATACCCCTTGGATCCGGCTTCCACCTTGTTGCTCAAGCCCTGGAAAAAAGCCAATTAGACTTTGGATATTTGATCTTTAAAAGGCTTAAGTCAAGATAAAAATATTCATGCCTACAGTACTAAATTTTAAAATATTCATAACTACAGTAGTAAAAAAATAAACTCATGCATATAGCAATAATGAAGAAACATCTATGAATACAATAATTGAAAAGAGAATGACTAGAATAATCAAGCTAGAAGATGTTCATGATTACAGTAGCGAGAAGATACAATAATCAGATTTAAAATATTTGCATGGTACGCAGACAGAGGAGATCGATTACTACAGTGACTAAGATCAAAAATACC
>VOSG01000303.1:0-41574 GCA_009761265.1 Halicephalobus sp. NKZ332
TTTATACTTTTCATTTTTATTGAAGGAACTCATATTTCCAAATTGTTTCTGAGATAGCTAATATTTAATTTCATTTCGTTAAAGCAATTAATATTTGTTTTCCAAAGAGCAGTTTATACATAATGTTATTTTATTACAATAGTTCATGTTCTTAGCAAAATAAAGAAAGTTCATTTCTAATTTCAAAAAAATTACTTACTTTTTATATCGATACCACTCGAAAAACCTGTTCAATTTCACCTGGAAGCAGATTTGAAGTGCTCTAATTTTGTAATTCGGATTTTTGAATTTCACTTTCTGATCCGGTCGCGATTTGTACTTGACTCAAGCAGGTTCACGCGAAGGTTGCGATTAACTCGATTCCGGATCAACCCACTGGCCTCTATTTTTTCATAGATCTTTGCGAGTACTTCTTGAACTTTTCTATAACCAGAAATATTCTGGAGATGAGTTGAATTTTTTGGGAATTCATATTCAAAAAGTTTATTTTTAATTTATGTGATAGTTAACATTAATTAATATTTTGCTAAAGATTTAAATTTAACAACACTCACTTCATCATATTTTTGTTTTAATCTTTTCCAATTATCTTTCAAGGTAATGGAAGCTTTTAAAATCAATTGAAACAAAATTTTAGGAGTCCGTGTCGAGACAGTTCTGGATTTTTAATAACGTGATATTCGTGGGTTGGAATTAATTTCTATCGGAATTTCGAAATTTATTAGATTACCTTTTTAGATAAAGATTCTCGAAAAAATGGCTCCTCAAGTCGGATTTTCGAGGACAGCCTTGATAGAGAGGTTGATGAAAGAAAATCCTCTCAACGATCCATCAGAATCTGTTCCTATAGAAGAAGAAAGATTTTCACCAAGGAAGAGATCATGGACAGAGATGGCTTTGTTCATCAAAGATAATCTTCTCGAAGTCGAACAGAAAATTCAACAGATAGAAACCCAAATTTGGGGGAAATTGATAATCATGGAGAAAAACTTTAGAACAGCGAAAGCTTATCTGAGAAATCCAGTGATCATCGTCGATGGAAGCAACGAGGAATTTGACGGGGTTAAACTCGGATTAAATCATTTCGAAAACCATAACAGAGATACCATAACAGAATTGGAACTCAAGCTTCTTCAAAAAGGAATCAGAATCCAACTTGACGAAGCAGGAAATATTTGGATGAAAAAAAACGGAGGCTTTGAGAAAAAAATTTCTGTAAAAACAAAACAAAAAAGAGAACCAATTTTTATTTCTGAGGACTTCAAAAAGGTGTTCGATCTGAGAAACTTCAAAGAATCTGTGATTTCAAATCTTTCCTCAGAAAATTCAGACAAAAAAAGACTTCGAGAATCAGCAATGATTTTCTTGAAGTTATCTGATTCTGGAAATGAAGATCTTCTAAAAAATCCAGTCTGGTGTTGCTTGATCCATCTCATTGCTGTCGACATGGTTGATGCAGTCGCTTCTGAATTCGGACATAGTCCTCATAATTCACTCATCAGAAACCTTGTTGAAAGCCAGTCTCCTTCAAACGGAAGTCATTCTTCGGAAGAATCTTCCGCAAGTTCGAGTAGCTACTTACCTAGCTCAAGTAGCGGAAACAGAAATTCAAAGTTCGTTTTTTATTTTTTCAAGTAGCGAAAAGAGAAATTCGAGTTTCATTAATCTCTAGAAAATTAAACACGAAATTTTCAGAACTGGAGTAGCAAAAAGAATATTTCAACAGCGAAAGCCCAACAACCATTATTCTGCTCCACTAGAAGAACCTCGTCTTCGACAACGATCTCAAAGCCAAACAAGACTTTCTTCACCCTCAATCCATCAACATTCACCTTCTCCACTCCATCAACATTCACCCCCTCCACTCCACCAACGCTCTCTTTCTCCTTTGAGATCTTTCCCTCCATCCTCTCTCAACGGATGGAGCCTCCTGAATCTTTCTGACATAGATAAGCTCCGGACTCCAACTTATTTTTCATCAAGAGAGGAAGCCGGATCAAGGAGGCCTTATGGACAGGTTTATCCCGAAGCTCAGAAAAAACCCAAATCCAAACCTCGATCGAAATCTAGAAGCCGAGAAAATCGGGACAATTTCACCGATCTTCAAAAATACAAATGGCTAAGCGAGACTTGTTTGAGAAATCTTTAAATTAGATTTTTCATATATTCAATTATCAGATTACTTCTATCCTACAGAGTCTCAAAAATTTCTTTTTCTAAAATATATTATAATAAAAGTGAAGCTTTCGTAAATTCGTCTTCTAAGCAAAGGGGATAAAGGAATGTTGATTTTAATCTTTCTTCATTCTTGTTGTCGTCATTCTGTAAATGATGGAATCCTTTCCTGGATCCATCGTCAGCAATCCAACAGCGATGAACGTGACAGCGATGACCAAAACTAGCACAATTCCTCCAGTCAGGAAAAACATGGCTGGATAATCTGGGGAAGAGAACTAAAACAGGGAATTTAGGTATTTTCTACAAACAAGGACAAACCTTATAAACGTTCAGGTATGGACGGAAAAAGCAAGCTCCACGTTCCGCAGTTTTACAGTTTGGATCTAGTGATAAAACAACATTGGCGAAAACCAGAAGACTGAGGAGCGGCAGGAATCTCAAAGCAGCCATCTCAAATAGTCACTGGAAAAGCAAATTAAAACCATTAATAAGACAATAGTGAAAATACTAGAAATATAATAACGGTCTACAACCGTTGACTGAAATTGATCTTCAAAATCAAATTTATTTCAACAAAAACTTCCTACACTAAAGCACTAAAATCACCACATTGCTCTTTGGACTCCACCAAGTTGACCGTGATCAGCCAATCTTCTAAAAATGTGACGATTCACTCTAAATCTCTTAATCTTTCCTCTTCTTCTTCCTGTGAACATGCACATGTTCAAAATCAAATTCGGTCTCGAATATCTCGGCACTCCATCATGAAGTTTCTCTGAAGCTTGATCTCTCACCGCCTGAGGAAGTACCGTGTTACACTTTATAGCTTTCAATCTCATTCTCTCTGCCCCATGCTCAGTCAAGCATTCTCTTCTTCTGATATCCCTTAACATTCTCCAAGTGGCCCAGAAAGTCATTCGATTTCCCTTTTTCCACCATTCTCGTTCGACGTGATACGGGTACTGATCCAATCTAGAATAAAAACCACTTATTGAAAAATCAATTTTAAAATTATACAAAAGCTACTTCTATCAATAAAAATTCCAAACTTACTTCAACTGAGCCAAGACGTTGTTGCTGTAAGGGAAAATCTTCCTAATCATAGCAACATCTTCCGTTTCAGGAACTCCAGCTTCCACGTCTTCCGGAACAACTGGTTCTTCTTCTTCAATCTCTTTCAAGCCTCCAGATGCTCCAGGAGCTACAGTCTTCGTCGAACAAGAAGCCAATCCTATTTTTCTAACAGAGAATAACTTAGAAAATAAAGTTCGGCCTGTCGCCAGCATCTAAAACTCCATTAAAAATCCAAAAACGATTTAAAGATGACAAATAAAATCATGGTTCCAAACCATCAAAATCCACAGAATTCCAATAATTTAACTTTTTTCTCAAGACATACGAATGCAAAAAGGCAATGGATAAAGACACGCATCTTACAGTATCCGTAAGAAAAAAACAGATTATGAGCACTATCGACCATCGACTAGATTTTGCTTTTTGAGTTTTGGTTCCAAATTAAATAATTTAAAATTATGTCTACATATAATACGAACCCTACCCGCGCAGTACCAAAACTAAAAAGTGAATGTTAGTTATAATCAGTTGCAAAAAAATGAGATGAACCAGTTTTAATCCTCGAAGGATTTGCTAAGATTTTTATGCATCCGGTGAGATCTGCAGAAACAATAATATCTCCCTGAAGTTGACGATCCTTCTGAGCAAGTGTTGAAGTCGAAATCGATGAACTTCCTCCCACATTCGCCGTATCAACAATGCTCGGAATATGCAACGGCAAGGCTCCATGGCTAGAAATCACATCGGAATCCATCCTAAAAACCATCATTAACACTGATATAAAGCACCAATTGGCATTAATGTCAATATAGCAAAACAAACCTCTTCAAAACTCTTTCATTCAGCGCTTCATTACTTGTAACAACGGCGGACGACCCAGTTATCGACAAAGACCTCTGTTGGTCCTCGATCAAAGCCAAAAACAACTGGGGTTTCGGAGCGAAAACCGCTGCTGTGACAACGGAGTTGTGGACCTTCGCTCTCTCCCACATCGGATTCCTATCCTTTCGAACAGACAAAGATGGGGAAAAGTCTTGTGACCTCCAAATATAAATGTAGTTATCTTCCGACCCACAGAGAATATGTTTTCCGTCAGGAGAGAAGCTAGCCCTAATTTGGGATTGTTCAATTTGGGCTCCTTTGAATTTACATGTCAAATCCATGTCCCTCAAATCATACATTCGGATTCTGGAGTCATTCGAGGTCACCAATAATTTGTCTCCATGAACCGCTAGAGAAGTGATTTTATGACCTCTAGCATTCTTCCCTCTCGTCGACCTTACATCTATTACAGTGTGGTATTTCAATTGCTAAAAATAAGGTATGGATTTGGAAAAATAGATCCAAAAACTTACATCTGTAGTATAAAAGAAACAACGTCCGTTATAAGTTCCAACAACGACAAACTTTCCATTTCTTACAAATGTGATCGCAGTGATAAACTTCACCTGCTCAACTTCATTCCACAAGGCAACTTTCTTATCCGGAATATGCCACAACCGGATCTTTCCATCCATCGATCCAGAAATGAAGTAACGATCGTCCTAAAATACTCCATATATAAAAAGTAAACCAAAAACTACAAACCTTTGGCATGAAAGATATACATGTCACGAAGTCCATGTGTTGGAAGCAGCAAAGACATTCCGATCTCGCCAAATGCCACAATCTCACCGTCCTGTCCATTCCACAAGAAAGAATAAAGTAGTTCCTCGACCAAGAAAGGTCCAAAATATCCGCCGTATGTCCTCTATAAGTGCAATATGGTTTCGGCGCCATGAGGATTTGATTAGGACCCCCATTTTGAGGAGAGGCACTACTATCTGGAGATTTCCTCGAAGAATTACCGGAATCTGTTTCTGTCGACTTCTAAAATAATCTTTTTCAGTCACAATAAAACTAAATCGCGACGAAAGATCAAAAGCGACAAATCACGAAGCGAAAAAGCAGCATGCGCGTCCTTTTTTTGGAGTGCAGTCGAAAGTCAGCGAAAAATGATAAAGTTAATTTTTTGAAATCAAAATTCATATTACTTCCGCAATAAGATATTTTTCATCGAAAATAAATGTTTGAAAACCATATAAAAACCTACCTTTTCTTCCGCTGCTCTGACGGCATCTTCGAAGTTCTGCATGGCAAATTGCAAATCATCACTCAATCCAGAACTTCCTCCTGTTCCACTCCTGTTCGTCTGTTGATTCAATCTTTCTCTAACTTTCGCAAAATGATTCAGATGATTCTTCAGAACCCAGACCCTGACGATGTTATCCTGTCCTGCTGTTGCCAATAGTCTTCCACAAACACTGAACTTCACAACCCAAACAGCTCCTGTATGTTCGTTGTTCAATTCCTGTATAACTCTCAATTGATCGAAGTCAAATGGACCTTTCTTGTTATTTTTTGGTCTACAAATTATTTCTTGTTCTTGCGATTTCAAATTTCCTTGTTGTTGCTGTGGAACAATAGGAGCCGCATTTTCCGAAATAGATGCTGTTGTTCCTTCATCACTCATCGATCCAGCATCTTCCTCCTCATCCTTCCCTGACAACGCTCTCGGCGGATTTGCCGCCGTCATTGAATTTTTAGCCTTCGTAAAAGCTCCTTTGAAGAATCCTCCTGCCATCGCTCCGTAATTCTTCACTAAGCTCTTTGCATGTTCTAGACCTGACTGGAAGTTCACATGTCCTTCCAATTCTTCTTCATGAGACTCCTGCGTATTTAGATTTCTGTGATCCTTCGACATTCTTCTCGCAACATCTCTCGTTATCGGATCTATGGAATCAGAGAGGGATAAAGGCGCTTTGTCTGCATCTGGGAAAGACAAAGAAGAGTCGACTTGAGAAGGTCCAGATTCATCGGTAGTTTGGCCTTCTTCCGGTTGCTGTTGTATCGGATAAAGATTTTCATACCGACCCCCAGGACTGGTAGTTTGGTTCTGAATATTTTTCTTGGAGAGTTGAACCTCAATTTTCTGGTTTTCCGAAATCGTCGGTTTCGTCGGAGTTGATGTTGTTGAACTTTCCTCTCCAACAACCATCAAGTCAGAGTTTACTGTTTTCGATGGATATAACGGTTTCCCACTCTCTTTTGTTACTTTTTCGGAATCCGAACTTTCATCATCAGTATCTCTATTCGACAATATGGAATCCGTGATTTGTTCAATGACAGTCTGAGCAGCTTGATCTTCTTCACAAAGAGCTCCACCAACAGCTAACATTTCATTTGGTGAACAGCCTCTATTCAACGAATTCGATTTTGCCGTAGCTTGAGGTGGTGGAAATGGTCCACACTTCATCGACTTCGCCAATGTTAATCCACGATCCAAAGAATTGGTTTTTGCGTGTCCTCTCTTTTTTCCATAAGAATCCAAAACATTCGATGGGGTACTACTTCCAGACGACTTTGCTGAATCCTCCAAAGAACCAGTGTTGTTCAAAAACAAATTTTGAGTTCTAAAAATCACCATCAATATAAACAGAAAGATATAAGAAGTAAACATACTTTAGTCCCTCTTCTGCAAGAGGAGCAAAACTAGAATTATTCAAATTCGAATTCGTAATACTAATAGCCGTCGTATTGGAAATGTATCCCGACGTTCCTACAGTACCCGAAGAGGACGAAACTGAAGTTGTTGACTTCCTAGGTGGAAGTGGTGGGGGAACAAGTGGAGAACCCCCAAAAACTGCTGGTCTTTCTGGCAAGGGAGGTGGTGGCAAAGGCGGAGGTGGGGAATTTGGCGAAAAGAGATTTTGTGTCATTGTATCATCTTGGAAGATTTGCGTTCCTTTCAGTGTACCATTGAACTTAACATTATTATTCGCTCTTCCATGATTCTCTAGTGAACTGAATGTCGAATTTCCTTGTCTTTCAAATTGACTCGGAATAGCAATAGCTTTTGTACTTTGAGAATCTGCTGGACAAACAGCTATAACTGAAGAATCGTTGCTTCTTTCCATCAAGAAAGTTCTTCCCCAAGATGCCAATGAAGTCCTCTCACTTTGCGAATTATCCTCCTCCATCCCCGTTAAAGTCCCGCCTCCGAACTCAGACTGCATTCTGTTCCTCAAAGTTGCGAGTCTGTTCCTTCTGTTCGATTGCGGATTAACTTCCATCTTCGAAAAAGGACTAACTAGATCTGAAAAATCCGTTATAATTAATCTAAGTTTAAGAAAGCAAAAACGAACTTTGATTTACAGAAGTCGAAGGAATCCTTGGAGTTGCTGTTCCAAAATCAATAGGTCTAGAAACCGGTGCGGACGGCAACGGAGCCAGAGTGTCCACAGCGTCTTCAAATTCTTCACTGCTATCACTTTTCATTTTAACGATTATTATTCCAAACCCGTCAACTCCTCATTCGGTAAAGGCAAAATTGCTGCAATCAACTAAATTAAATAAACAAACAAATTTAAATTCACAAAGTAACTTTCCAGCCACGTTAAAAAACGTGTAACTCAAAAAATCCGATTAAAATGAAAATTGAGCAAAAATCACACTACTAAATAACCAACCAATTACAACGATACTTTGCTAGTTTCTAAAGCTTCTATAAAAAAACTATCTTCTCATATCAACCTAATTTTAATCGAGCTTAAAGTTGTTGATCACAGAAAACGTGAATTCACGGGTAGTATTATATCCACCAAGATCACGAGTCTTGACTTTTCCGTCACGAATAGTCTTTTGGACGGCGTTGCGAAGGGCGATACCATACTTGTCCAAGTGGAGGTGCCGGAGCATGTTGGCACAGCAAAGGATCATTGCTGTCGGGTTGGCGATGTTGCGACCGAGACCTTCGGAGAACGCATCTGAAAGTAGAATATAGAGAAAAATATGTACATAAATAAAATGGGGGGTCTAAGTTACAAAATCAACCTACGTCTTGATCCGGGTTCAAAGACGGTGAAATCAGAGCCAACAGACTGCCCAGCAACGATACCAGCTCCTCCAACGAGGCCTGCAGCAAGGTTGTCAACGATGTTACCGTACAAATTCGGCATCACCATCACATCGAATCTCTCCGGACGACTCACAAGTTGCATAGCGGTGTTGTCCACGATCATGTTCTCGAATTCGATTTTCGGATAAAGACGACTCATTTGCTCGCAAGTTCTCAAGAACAATCCATCACCGAGCTTCATAATGTTAGCTTTATGAACGGCAGTAACCTTGCGACGGTTATGTTTCGTGGCGTAATCGAAAGCAAACTTCGCGATTCTTTCGCACTTCGTTCTGGTCATGATTTTCAAACATTCTATAACTCCAGGAACGAGTTCATGTTCCAAAGAAGAGTATTCACCTTCAGTTTGTTCTCGAATAATGATAAAGTCGAGTTTCTTTCCATGGCGCGTTTTGATTCCATCAAGAGTCTGCAAAAATCGATAAAGGGGAGTTAAGTTTTGGCACAAACCTGGATATGGACGACGTTGGCGAACAAATCCAGTCTCTTCCGGAGTTGCATGTTGATTCCGGGTTCGTCCGCACCGGCATCGATGAATCCCTCCTGGATAACACCTTTCAAGGCGACGTGATTGTTCGCTTTCAGAGATTTGACGACATCGTCGATAGTCGCGGACCTGTTGAAATGGACCTGCGACAGGAATACTTCTTCGAATTCAAGGGGAATGCCAGTTGCTTTGATCTGAAGAAATAAAGTGGCGTTAAACAGGGAAAATGTTCTTAGAAATAAGCTGATATAAGTTCTCGAGGAGAGTTAATATTAATTAACAGAAAGTCGAAATGAATCTATCAATATCAGTTTTAACGTGTTAGCAAACTGATATTAATCCATGAATGAAGAGTTGACGCAAATTTTCAGAAAAAAAGTGAAGATGACTCACGATTTCCTGGACGCCGTAAATCAATTCCGGTCCAACGCCATCACCTGGGATGACAGTCACCTTCAGCTTCTCCGCGAGCTCGGGGACGGCTGACTAGAAAAATAACATGAAAATAAAACAAAATTCATGTAAAAATAAAGTAAAACTCATAAAAACTTACATTTGCAGTGGTAGCGACGGTCCTAAGTTGGAAAGCATTCTTGCCGCGCGCCAAACCAGATAAAAACCCACGTGAGAGCATATTGTGCCTGAAATTTCGGAAACAATGTTTGCTAGTTAATAATTAACGAGTACGTGATAAAAAAAGAAAAAAGTAACTGGGGTTTGATAAAAGAGAAAAAAAACCGATTAAATTGTTTTCGAATAAGTAAAAAACTCAGCAGCCAGTCAATCGACCAGGGCGAGTCGTCTGGAGTGGAATGGAAGTGTTAAGGAAGCTGTTCATTCAGAACAAAGCGCCAATCATCAATAGTTTTTTATTATTCAAAAGCTAAGGAACTCAGCAACCAGTTAATCGACCAAGGCGGGCTGTCTGAGGTGGAATGCAAATGTTAAGGAAAGTTTTTACTCGGAACAGAAAACCAATTGTCAATATTTTTTCATCCAGAATAAAACGCCAGTCCCAGGTCGCTTCTCTTCTCGAAGCCTTTTTTATTCTTGGCTTCTTTCACATTTATTTAATTTTCATTTCCCTCAATGTCATCGGAAGAACCATCATCCAGCAACAGTATAGGATCGGATTCCGTTGATTATTTTAAGAATGACCGAAATATTAGAATATTGTCGAGGAGGAACGAGACGACTGGGGACCCCGACCCAGCTTTCGACGAAGCTTTCGAATCTCTGGATAAATATATGAGAATGGCCTTCGACATGGCCTACGAAGCATTGGAAGTCCAAGAAGTCCCTGTAGGATGCGTTTTCGTCTACAAAAACGAGGTTATCGCCAGAGGCAGGAACCGGGTAAATGAGTAAGTTCAGTTTCCAATCTCCTACTTCAACACATCTTCTAGGATGCTGAACGGGACTCTTCACGCCGAGATTGTCGCTCTTCGAAACACAGAAGTTTATTGCAAGAAGCGGGGATTGGACCCGAGAGAAGTGATGAAGGAAGTCACCCTCTACGTCAACCTGGAGCCCTGTCAGATGTGTGCAGCTGCCATGCAGCTCCTGAACGTTCCCAGGATCTTCTTTGGGGCTTGCAATGACAGATTCGGAGGTGTTGTCACTGTTGGCAATATATATGATTATATGGAGGATCCACCGCAGATGGATTTGATCAGTGGGATCGGCTGGAAACGGACCGTCTTCCTTCTTCAGGCTTTCTACAGCCAGACAAATCCGAAAGCTCCCGAGAACAAGAGGCTCGTAAAGTCCGAAGAAAAGAGGAAAGAAATCATGAAGACATTGAATGAGGAATTTATGAGATGAATTTGTTACTTTTTGTTGATTTTTACTTTATATTTATTATTTTCTACAGGAATTCACATATTAATAAAAATCTTGTTATGTATTTGTCAAAATCTTTTGAAACCTTTGTGGTATCATCCATCGTCATCTACATTTATTTGCGAATTGTGTAATATTATTTTTATATATATCCATGTTGTTCAGTATATATTGTAAGATTAGTAGTTAATATCGTAAAACTTCAAAATAATGTTTTATATTCAACATATACTTTGACTTTAGTTAAGAACTATATGATACTATTTTATTCATTTATCGAACTCATTTTTTGAGCCACGACTATAGTGGAGTTTAAAGGTTTTAAAGCCGAGATCCCTACAAACTACACGATCTTTTTTCTTATCGTTGAAATTCGATTTTCCATCTTTACTTTCTCTCATTTTCGTGATCGATTCAATAACCAAAAATATTTCCATTGTTTAAAAATTAAATACTTATTTCTTCCGTAGATTTATTTAACTTTTTGAAATTGAAGTTTTAGGAATCAAGAAGATCCAGGGAATCCAGAATGAAGACTTTTCCTTTGGTCGTCAATGCTGTTTCTGTCTTGATCTACGGCTACGTGTTCTACTTCGATTACGATAGACCCGAACTCGACGGAATTTTGCCGATTCCCGGGAACCAATGGACGAAGTTCATGTTCCTGACTTTCTGCAACCTTGTGAGTAAACCATCTTTAACTTTTTAAACACTATTTCTCTCCGTTCGACTTAAAAATAACAAACATTTCCTTCTTTAATGGTTCGAAAAGCGGTTATTTCTTAATTTAATGTTTAAAAACAATGATTATTTATACTTTTCGTACTATAAACATGATTATTTATAACTGATATTTAGAAAAAATTATTTGTAGTTTTCATATGCTAAAAATATTTGTAGCTTTGATATACTAAGATGTACAGCTTTCATATTCCAAAAATAGTTATACCTTTAGTATTCTAAAGAACCATTACTTCGAACTTTAGTATCCTAAGAACGATTATTTATAGCTCCTCCAATTCCTGTATCACTCCGTTGGTTCAATTTTGGCCTTGACAGCAAAATCTGAAGGTTGTAATTGCCCTGTTCAGAAGGCCTTCGACTTCTATGCCGTCTCCATCGCCTTCCCCTTGGCAACGGTTAGTTTTTTCAAAATTAAAAGTAATACAATT
Source organism: Halicephalobus sp. NKZ332 (assembly GCA_009761265.1). Lineage (NCBI taxonomy): Eukaryota > Metazoa > Nematoda > Chromadorea > Rhabditida > Panagrolaimidae > Halicephalobus > Halicephalobus sp. NKZ332. The sequence goes on from VOSG01000303.1 coordinate 11,711, forward strand.
TTCTTTGAAATTAAACTTTAAAAATATTAAATGTTTATCCAAGATTTTTTTCGAATTTATTTTCTGAGGGGAAAATATTACGAATTTTCCTCGAGGAAGTTAAAGAAAATTGACTTTAGTTTTAGCTGCAAAAAAATGTGCATTAACTTTATTAAAATTAGTATTTAAAAATAAAAAAGCAGGTGTTTCTCTCTCGTCAGAAGGCGGAGCGAAACTTGTTTTTCCTTACGGGCAGTTATTGAGTAAAATTGGATGCCCCTCACGCGTATCAACTGCGCATATAAAAGTATATGGAGCCATATATTCTCATATACTAGGAGCATGTAGACTCATGGACTTTATATTGGAATGAGAGGAGACTCATAGACTTATACTGGAACTAGAGAACGAGGAAAGCTGCGGTTTTTCTGCGGTTTTCTGCTGGTTTTGGTCGGCAACTTGTCGGTCACACGACTTTCGGAACGGGTGTGTGCCAATGCCGTTTCCTAATCCTCGGTCTTTCTGCTGTTGCTTTCGATTTTTCGGAAATTTTTAATTTTATGATTTAAATAGATTTGAATGATTGTTTGTTGTAGCTTTTTACTTTCGAATTTAATTGGGATTTGATCAGAACTAAAATTAAGATATTTGTATTTTTGAAATCGATACTTTTGTTTTCCTGGTTTAATTTCTGGATCTTCGATGAGCATACAAAAGTTACTTTATCCCAGGACAATTTTTGTTTAAAATTTTCTGCGTCAAAAAGCGTCAAAGGTTCTAGTTTTTTTTGTTTGTTTTGAAGGACACGCACTCGTTTCTGTTGAAAAAGAAAATTCTCAAGTTTCTTATTTTAGAATTAAAAAAATTTTCTTAAATATTATTTTAAATATTTTCTGTTGATTTTTGTTTTAGACAGTTGTTGGTCTTTTCTGGGGTATGTACTTTATCTCGCCGGAGTTGTTGTTAACACCAGAAGGAAAGGTTATTTGTTCCGTCGCTTGGTACAACCATGCAATTGTGAGTTTTTAATTTTAATCATTTTTTATATAAAATTTAATTGTTTTAATAATTTTACATATAAATTTCAATAATTTTAATAATTTCCTATACAAAATCTAGTATTTTCGATAATTTCTATACTGTAAATCACTTTGTGTAGATAAATTTCAATAGTTTTCCACTAATTTGTATGATCTTTATCATATAAACTATTAATCTTAATGATTTTTCGAGTTATTAATGTATTAATGTGTTCACTAATGTTTTCAGCATACTGTTCCATTGTTCGCGATGATCTTGGACTTTATTGCTTGGCGTCACGCTCAGCCTGTGGTCCGAAATTCCCTACTAGCACTTGCTGCATTCATCGTTTTATATCTTTCTGAGTAAGTGTTCTGTGTTCAATATTAATATTGGTATGGATTATTTTTAGTGTCCATTTCTTTTATTACTACACGAACGTCTGGGCTTATCCGATTATGAGGGAACTCAACACTCCGGCGAGACTTGTGTTTTTTGGTGGATGTGCGATTGTCTTCGGGATCAATTACTTCCTTGGATTTTGGTTGAATTCCTTCCTTGCCCCTGTCCAAAAATCGCGTTCCCAAAAAAAGAAGAACTAATTTATTGACTTTATAGATATTATTCTTGTGAATTTAAATTTAAATTTTTTTAGATTAAAAAATGGGGTTATTTCGAGTCTTGATTTATGGAATAATCTTCGGGGTCTGGGGTGGATCCCTCTTTTACGACTTCCAGTACATGCCGAGACCAGGCTTCGAATGGTGGTTTTCGAAATTGGTCATGTTGACGATGATGAATTTTGTTCTCCAAACAGTGTATTCGGCGATATGTTTCATTTGTGCGTTGATGGATTGGAGAGAGGAGCTTCGGCATGGTCCTGGTCACAAGCATCAGCATGTCCCGAGTTACTGGAGAATCACTCCTCTTCACAAAGTTTGCGACTTCATGTACTCCACTAGTGCTTTCCCTGTCGGAATGGTAAGGCTTTTTAAATTATAGTTTTAAAAATTTTCTCGGAAGGAATTTCCTAATTTTCCTCTTGAGACTAAGATGAATGATTTTAGGCAACTTCGTTTCTGTTCTGGGGGTTGTACATCGTTAATCCGGAATTCGTGGTCCCCAAGTGGGCAGTGAAGCTGATCCCCCCATGGCACAATCACGTCACACACACAGCTCCTGTGGTTTTCCTCTTGATCGACACTATTCTGACCTGCCACCACGCTCCTAGTAGAAAAACAGGATCAATCGTTATTTGGTCCCTTTACTTCTTCTATCTCGGAGTCATCTTCAGCGTGAAATACTTCCATGGAAATTGGCTTTATCCGATCTTCAATCATCTCACGAACGAAATGATCCTTGTTTTCCTAGCAACAGGCGGAATTGCCCTCTGGTTCTTGTACCTCGTTGGAGACGGTCTCAATGCCATGCTCTGGGGCAAGGCACCCCATGCGAAAACCCGATCTACGACAACTTCAAAAAGAGACTGATTTCCTAATTTCTAAATTTCACTGCCCTTAATATTTTTTGCTTTGTTTTCAGCTTAGTAAAATAACAGTAAAATTAATTTTCTCCCAGCATTTTTTTCTTGAAGTAAAATGTCAATAAAATAAAAAATCAAAAAACATTGATTGATAACTCCGCCTACAAGGGACCAAAGGCTGACACGTGATACTGATTTTGAAATGTTTGATACTTATCGGTTAGATAAAAAGTAATTTTCAATATTCTCTGTAAAATGGAAATAATTTTTAAAAAACCAAGATGAATTGCCAGTGAACGATCGCGAGAAATTTATCAGGTGTCTTAGCTGGAATCCCTGCTGAAACGACTCTCTCGTGGAAACGACTCGTTCGCGTTTTTTAGTCCAAGCCAGACAAATGGCCCATTCTTCCTCTTCCTATTCTTAGTTTGTCCGTGTTGCTCGTCTCGCGCTTCGACACGCTGCAACTGTCTGGACTGCGAGGGAACTTTTTGGGAATTCGCCAAGAATGTACTTATTTTACTGTCTATTATCTTTGTAGGTTTCCAGAAGCCTTTTCATTTTGAATCTTCGTTATTTTATTCATATTTCTACCCAATTTTCAATATATAAACCCCTCGCGCTTCGATTTTAGCTCCCCGAGCTGCTAGGAGCCTGATGAATTTACTGATAACTTGTTCATTTTATCCCTATTTTTTCAGTTAGCTTTCATTAATCGTTTATTTTTAATCTTCTCCATTTGCTCACATTTCAAATATGTTTTGATATATGAATCTCGCGCTACGATGCTATAATTCCTAGTCTGTGGAATAACTTATGAATTTGCCAAGAATTCATTCATTTCTACTCTTCATCATTTATTTCCCATCTTTAAAAATCCTTGCCTTTTAGATTCGCTCTACTATTGAGATGTTTTTAACCTACTTTTAATATGTGAATTTCTCGCGCTCCGATATGGTGCAATTTAACGCTGCAATTAATTTGGTAATTTCCGATAAATTACTCATTTTTCTTCTCGTTATCTTTCCCGCTATACAGAAATCCACACCTTCTGAATCCTTTCCGGGTTACTCATTTTCCCGCTTTATCTTGATACATGAATATCAATTCTTATACCGTAGCTTATTCTGTAGGTTCTCGCGCTATTCTTGATCGAGAGTTTTAAATACCTTCTCATTCATTTATTTACTCATTTCAGACCTACCTTGTACCTATTTTGTACATTTCTATTTGTTGTTATTGTTGTGTACAGATTTTTGTATATATCTTGTTACTGGCTTGAACAATGGTGATGTCTGAAAAAAACTGGACAAATTACAACGGCAACAGCGGCAATTGGACACGATCGGGTTAGTGAATTTGTTTTTTGTATTTCTTTTATTTCCGGCTAAACATTGAATTCGAAGACGGACAAAGACTGGTTTCGTTTTTTTATCCTTTTATCTCTCTCTGCTTTTATATTGATTTGTCTTCACATTGGGTTTTAGAAAATGCGGTAAGCAATCCGATCATGGTGCAAAGTTCGACTGCAAGCCACCCAATTGGAGCTGTATCCCCAAGATCCGCAGGAGAAGCTTTGATTTTATCGACTATCGATCAAGTTCTGAGTTCTTCCCCTGCAAGTGTAGCAAGAGATGGAAAAATTCCTCATCCAAGAAATGGTCGAAAACATTCTCCAACGAAAAATGACGACAAAACGTAAGTTGGCTTCTTGTTGAATTTAATTATCCCTCAAAATTAGACTTTATAGGTCCAACGAAAACCCAAGAAGCGCTACGGCTTCTACGGAGGCTTCTATTCCAGGAGCTATCTCTATTCCTCAAGCGGCTGACGTCACGACTCCGTTGGGAACCACTCCTGACATGACTATGTACCCCTATGTCATCCCGAGTCAATCAATCATGTATGCTGCGGACACGAATAGATTCGGAGGAGGTACTGGAGGATATGGTGTCGGGAGCTGGGGCGCGGTATACAACATCCCCGAATTTGGAACCCCTCCGAGTTCGATCTATGCGTCGACCCCTCCGGCCCATATTCCTTACCAACTTAGTCAACAATCCTACATGCCGAGTGTTGCGTCTCCACTGACGAATAATTTCAACGCGTTGTCGATATCTGGTCAACAGCAACCGAGAGTGAGAAGAGATTCCTTTAACACGAATGTACCACCTGTTCGAGCGGTGAATACGTACGCTACCCCCACGCCGATTCCGGCTCCTCAACCGTACTTCTTTATTTCTCCGAATAATTCGTTCGGATCAAGTCCAACATATCTTTGTAAGGATTTATAGAAAGGTTTCTGGGAATGATGTTTTTGTTTTAGATAATGGAGGATTTGGCAACATGAATACCACTCAACCACCTCAAACTGCGCCGATTGCACCTCAATCTAATGTACCTGTTTATACTCCACAGAACGGGCCAAGAACGGTTTATACCAATCAAGGAACACCGATTCACTCTACTGGACCGTTTGTTGGTAATGGTAATGGGAATAATCATAATAGTAATAGAAGAGGAGGAGGTGGAGGAGGACCACAAAGTCACGGAAGAGTAACTAACTCGAACTCAAACACAAGTGAAAAGTCGCCACCACAACGTTCGCAACAACTGGATGATTTCAGAAACAGTCGTCTACCACATTTACAGCTTTCTGATCTTGGTACTAATGTGGTTGAGTTCGCTAAAGATCAACATGGTTCGAGATTCATTCAACAAAAGCTAGAAAGAACAAATAACAAAGAGAAACAGATGGTTTTCGATGAAGTTATTAAGCATGGACCGATGTTGATGACAGATGTGTTCGGAAATTACGTTATCCAGAAATTCTTCGAATTTGGCACTCCTGAACAGAAAAATCAACTTGTTGATGCGATTAGAGGCAACGTTATGAGTTTGGCTTTGCAGATGTATGGATGTAGAGTTATCCAAAAGGCGTTGGAGACAATCACACAAGAACAACAAATGGAAATATTGGGTGAGATGAAAGGACAGGTCTTGAAATGTGTAAAGGATCAAAATGGAAATCATGTTGTTCAAAAAGTCATCGAGAAGGTTGATCCGGAAAAGCTTCAATTTATAATAGACTCATTTACGAATGGTCCCGGAGACGACGTTGCTTCCCTTGCTAAACATCCTTGTATGTTTTGTTTTTTACCTTCTTTTCTGGAATTAACGTTTTAGATGGGTGCCGAGTTATCCAACGAGTTCTTGAGCATTGTACTCCCATGCAAAAAAATATCGTTTTGGAACAGCTGCATGAGAACGTGAAGAGCCTGATTATGGACCAATATGGAAATTATGTCATTCAACACGTTATCGAACATGGGGGAGACGAGGATCGAGATCGGATTGTTGCTGGGATTAAGGGAGATGTGTTGACGCATGCTCAACACAAGTTTGCGTCTAATGTTATCGAAAAGTGTTTGACTCATGGTAACTTGGAACATAAGGGTATTCTGATCACTGAGGTTTGTGGAGATGGGTCGAAACCGACACCTCTGTTGGATATGATGAAGGATCCATTTGCGAATTATGTTGTTCAGAAGATGCTTGATGTTGCTGATAGTTCATTGAGAAAGAAAATGATGCTGGCAATAAAGCCTCATATTCCGCATTTGAGGAAATTCAACTTCGGGAAACATATTATAAGTAAGGGTTTGACTGAGGTAATGTGATCATTTTTGGATTTCAGCGAAATTGGAACGGTATTTCCAAAAGTCGGCAGGACCGGGTCAATCGTTTGCAGATTTTTCTGGGGAAGGATTGTCTCAGATGAATTCTGGAATGATGACTGGGATAGACTATTCTACTGGACAGCGTGCTCTTTTCCCGTAATAAGAAAGTTAAAGATTTGGAGCCTTAGATAGAAGTAATAGCTACCCTGTTTTTGGGGGGTTTGCTGCTCATTTTTGTTGTCTTGTATATGCGCTTTTGTATTTCCATTGCTGGAGGAACTATAGTATTCAGCGAGGTCCCGGATCTTCTGAAGCTTGATATAAGTCCCGCACTTATTTTTTAGGATTTTGTAGGGATGTTCTATGTAATTTTTGTATAGTTCCAATTTGTAAAAAATTGAGATTTTTACGTTTATTTGTGTAAACTTTGTTATTTCTTGAAATTTTATTGAACTTGGTTTTGGAGAAATAAAGTTTTCTTTTAGTTCTTATAGAAGATGAAGACTGTTTTGTCGGTTGATTACTTGATATGCAATGATTATTTAGTGAAATGATTGGGTCGGGAGAGTAGTTTTGAGGCTAATTGATAGTTTTAGTGGAATGAATAGTGAGGGAGATAATTTTAGAGATCATTTGATGCAATTTTTAATGGCGGTGTTGAGAAGATAATTTAGAGATCAATTGATATGGTTTTTTGGAATGACCGATCTTGGAAAGATAATTTTGATTATTGATTGTTTAAGTATAATTCTTTTAGAGTTGCTGGGTTAAAAATTGGAATTTTTGATGGTTGCTTGTTTAACATAATCTCCAAATCAGAATAACTGGTTTTGAAAACGAAAAAACAATTGATCAGTTACCTCATATAGTGGTTTTTTAAAATATGATGAATGACTTGAGTAGATGAAGATTCAATAATGAATTTATGATCTTTGGATTCTATTAAAAGCAGCTTTTCAGATGTGGTCAACGAGAAGAATACTGGGTGCCGGTGGAGCTCTCTTGAGTTCCGTATGGCTGGTGAAGGAGGATAAACAACAAAGTTGGAGAATTGAGTATCCTAAATTACTCAACAAGGAGGGAGAACAGTTGAGCCGGAAAATCATCAACGATCAAGACAAGACTAACTTGAACCTGAGACTTTATCAGTACCAAAGCTGTCCCTACTGCTGCAAGGTTTGATTTTTTAAGATACAATTTTAAGGATATGTAATTTAAAGTAGGGTGTAGAACAGTTTCGGAAATAGGTAGAAAGGATTTTAAGAGTGAATATTTTTAGGTTAGAGCAGTTCTTGATTACTATGGCTTCAGTTACGAAGTCATTGAAGTAAATCCAGTGACGAAATCACAGATTAAATTCAGCAAAGGTTACAAGAAAGTACCGATCATCGCGAGTTCGGAAATTGAGAAGCCTCTAGTAGAATCGTCCTTGGTAGTTTCTATCTTGACGACTTTCTTGACTCGTCCGAAAAGAAAATTAGACGAATGTGCTGATTTTTATCCGATTATTGAAGGAACCAATCCGGAAAATGGGAAACCACAATTGACGTATCCGAACAAGTACTTCATAATGTGTGAAGATTCGATGAAGTCTCAACAACAGCTCCAAACAGCTAGAGAAGAAAGGGAGTGGAGAGAATGGGTGGATGAGCACTTCATTCATCTGATTTCCCCTAATGTCTATAGATCATGGGAAGAAGCATTGGAAACTTTCAGAATTTTCGATAGAGCTGGAGAATGGGAAAGAAATTTCTCATCGATAGAAAGATATTTGGCTATTTATATTGGAGCTATGGCAATGTATGGAATTTCGAAAAGATTGAAGAAAAGACATAATATAGACGATGAAAGGAAAGCGATGATGGATGCGTGTGACCTTTGGATGAAATCGAAAGGTGAAAGTAGGAAGTTCATGGGTGGAAATGAACCTAATTTGGCTGACTTGGCATTGTATGGAGCGATAAATAGCTTTGTAGGATGTAGAACCTTCAAGGAGATGAGAGAGATGACTGGAATTGGGAAATGGTATGACGATGTACATCTGGCAGTGATCCAGAAACAAGGAAGACGAATGATTGCTGAAAAGTCAGCAGCTATAGAGAAAAACAAATGAAAAATAAATGTAGGAAAATCTGTTGATTAAATAGATAGTTCTTGTTATAAAAATGCAATAATTGAGTTTCTTGAAGATGGAGGGATTTTTCTGGAAAATTCGAAAAGTTACTTATTTTTTACAGTATCTCGAATGTTGATCTTCATAGTTTTTTAATAATTAAAAACAAGGGAATTTAATTCTGTTGACGAGAAATGAGAACAACTGAATCTCCACGGATAAACAGCATAGAGATTTCCCGGACATCGGTGTCGATTAGTTCTTCGCCACTTTGTTGATCGAATTCTCGGTGTGTAACGGTTTCTTGGACATCGCTGAGGATCATGTTCATATGTTGATCGTAACCTTGGAGGACTCCGGTCATCTCTCTGTCGACTCTCATCTTGACGAAAACGCGTTCTCCGAGACTCAATCGGACGAAATCCAAGGGTTCTTCCATCTCGCCTGGCTGAATACTACTTAGTATTAAAATTACATAATTAGTATGAAAACTAGGTGATTAATATAAACATTGTGTTATTAATATTATATTTAAATAACATACGAAATCAGGCTCTTGAACTATGTTCCCTCCGTTCGCATTGTCGGCGGCCATCGTAAATCTGAAGAAAAAAGAAATTAAATCGTTATCAAAAATCGATGAAAATATAACTGTTGATATATGAGCACGACTATTCATCGCAGAAAATACAAAAGCAAAGGAAAAATCATCTTGATTTCCAACAGTGATCTATATATCAACAAATTCGAAGAAATTATGAAAATAAAAAAATAAAAATAAAAGTTTAAAATAGAAAAGCTGTAACATTGGAAAAATATAAATAAAAAAAGTTCTTAAAACTAAGGAAATTATAAAATTTTAAAAATCTACAGTTAAAAGTTAGAGGAAATTGATAAAATTAAAGACTTATGAAATTAAAAGTGGTCTAAATACAAAATAGGAACCTATTATTAGAATAAACAATTATGATTGCAAGAGCAGTTTACTTCCTGACGATAATTCAAGAGGATTAAAGGCCGAGAAAAGGAATGATTAGCATTTTCCTCTCCCAGATTCGAATTATAGAACATTCTCTCTTCAGTTCTGTAACACCAGAATCTTCTAGAAAAGTTAAAAACGAACGTATTAGGTTCTTAATTCTGGGTTTCTAAAGTCCTGGAAATTCGCGTCGAGACAATTTCACAACAATTCTTACTTGTAATTTCCATAAAGAGAACTCTAAAAGCTCCTAGGAAGTTTTGAAAATTCGCGTCGGAAAAGCTTCGTAATCTTTTTCATTTCTGATTTTATAATATGATAATTGTCATTTATGCACTTTCCGTCAAGAATTAAATTCAGTTATGTTCTCATTTTGCCAGTTTTCTAGTGTTTCTCTACTAGAATCCTAAAAACTTTTCTGGAAATAAAGCTTTTCAAAATCCCTGGAAGTTCCTGGAAATTTGTGTTGATATCTTCGTGATATTTTTCGTAATTTTTATAGTTTCCACCGGAATCTGAACGATTGCTTGGCTTGTTCATTTATGCGAGGAAAATGGTAATTGACAGAAATGGAGTCCTCGGGGAGATCTTCGGTCTCATTCTGAAAGCGACTAAACTTTCACTTGTAACGACCTCTCGAAAAGTCACTCGACCAGGCTTGCTGCTGTCATGAATTTAAAAAAATATTTTCCAATTAATCTAGCTCTGATTATCACTCGCTTTCCAACGGATTCCCTGAGGCAATTTGTCAAACACTAATGACGTCGCGCAATTAAAGTCTTTTTCTTTTTTACAAATCAAATTGATTTATGTTTTTATGTGTCTGGGGATATCATTAAGCATATCTATATGCAATGCTTCGATTTCTATGATCCAGATACTTCGAAGGAATTGTTTATCATTTTTTATAGAAGGTTTATATGAAATGATGCAGAAATAGAGGTCAAAATAAAAAACTCGCAGCAACTTTAATCTTGGAAAAAGTAATATCTGACCTAATTTTCACTAAGTACAAAGGAATGGATGGCCATTAGAACAAAATGTCAAACTTTTTTATAGGTGCATTTAACCTGTCTGATTCTCACTAGGTAAAAGAGAAAGGATGATTCACTAGAACGGATCGTTAAAAGTTTCTCTACGAACATATCTAACTCTCAATTGTCCTTTTTTGTTTGTTTTGATCCTGAAGTGCTTTTTTTACTCTAGATTCATCGACAATCCTTAATCAAGCTTATAAACTTTGAATAAATCCCCATAGTTTCTTGTTCACCATAAAACTCATCTAGTCGATTGACGCAAGTATTTTGACATATTGTCTTGACTGATTGGCAAGCTCTAGAAATCCGTTTTCTTCTTTGTTCTATCATCACTAGCCAGGAGCAGTCTTACTTTCTCTCAGAGTTGTTCCTTTGCGCTCGTTGACTCGCTCCGTCATCGATCTTGCTCGTTTTGCTTGTTTAACATTAACTTGCAGGATGAGAAAACGAGAAAACAAAGCCTAGGTCAACTCCAAGACCAAGCTTTTCTTATTTCCTCGTGTTACCTTTATGTCAATCATTTTTTATCTTTAATCTATTTATGTTGAAACTGAACTGTTGGAAATATTAGAAACTATTTTACCACAAAGCTGTCTTGCAGAGAACTCCCAGAATCTCAAAAACTCTTAGAATGTTTGACTAATTATTTTAAAATTCCCATTGGATCCTAGAAAGCTAATTTTAGCCTTTAAATAGTGAACTTTAGCAAAGTACACTTGTTCCAAGCTCGAGTTCTTGACTGAATGTGAGTATTATCAAATCTGGATCGAAGAAATGTGAATTTGGTGCCAATCAGGATTTTCGACAGTTTTTTAAATTTATTTTAACACTATTATGTTTAAAAGATTAGAAGCAGATTTTTTTTCACGGAGGTATGGAAAATAATTTTCAGAATTGTTTAGAGATCTTAAAAACTCTCATAGTGACAAAAGTGAAATTTGATGATCGCTAAGAAGAACCTATAAAAATCCGCCGCTTTATTTTGGTCGATAATTCAGTTCTAACCGACAGCTGCCTCGATGGATCGTCGTGTCCCGTGTTTCTATTTCCTGTCCTTAAAACTTTATAGGATCTTTTTCAGCTTAGCAAGCGAAAAAGCAATTTGTCGACACCTTTAATTTTTGTTTTACTCTTTTTTGTTGTAAAAATACATTTTTCGGAATCAAGAATTTTTATTTGATTTGGCATTTTAACTTAAAAACAAAAACTAGACCATCTTTTGGCTTAATGCAGGTCGAGGCGCCTCCGGGGTCCAAGTTCCTCGAGCTTCTCGTCTCAGGCAATGTTCGAAATTAGATTACCGACAACGACTAGAACGCGCAAATGCACACTTTGCACAACTCGGGTCTCCTCCAGACACTTTTTATATTACAATAGTCAGGAAGGAGGAAGAGTTATTTTCGGAGTAAATCATCGTCGGGATTAGAAACGAAACTTGCGAAATGAACTTTTAGAATCTTGGAAACCCTTGTAATTTTTTGATATACTCTCGACTCTATGGATGTTGTTATAGAAATTAGGAATAAAATTTTCGTAAAACGGATTTGTCGAAATTTTAAAGACTTCCATTGTTTTGGATTTTAGGTGCTCCTTCCAAAACTTTTTACTAATTTTTAGGGAATTTAAAAAGCCTTGTATAAGTTCTGGAAGACCTCAGAATCTTCCATGAGATTCTAGGAAGTCTCAAGATACCCTTACATATTGACGAATTTAGTTTTTAAAATAAAATTAAAACACAAATATCGTGTGTTGATTTTTCCATTGTTGTTCGGGTTCCTTTCTGAATCTTTCATGCCGAAACCAGGTTCACTTTAAATCCTCATCTGAACCTTTCGTGTCAACTACAAGTTCATTTTCAATTCTTTATTCAGAGTCCAAACTATTTTGTTTCATTTCATGTTCCTATTTTTAATCTGTTTTCGTTATTCTTGTATATTTTCTCGAATAAAGTACCTGGTCTTACTCAAATTTCATTTCTTCCCTAACATTACGTGAGAGTTTACCAACTTTTTATTTCTACTCTATCTCGATACAACTTCAATTTTTATTTAATTTCTACAATTTCCTCTAATATATATACGCATTTTTCTGACTTTTATATAACTTCCTGTTCTCTTACGTATTCCTTGGTACTTTTATTATTTATATATTTTAAATTTTTATGCAATTTTCATACTTTTTTTCCACAAACGAGGGTCCTTCTGCTCTATTGAAGCTTTATTAAGCCAATTCGATAACGAAAGTCAAAAAGTTTCCCGGATTTCAAAAAAAACGAAGAGCTGTCCGGAAGAATCTGTTTTTCTTTTGAAAACAAATGTTTTTAAGTTTTTTATTTTTTAGAATTTCTTTATTTTTTGACAGTTCATCAGGTTTTTGATTTGTTTCTTAATCAAGTTTTCTCTTTCTTCAATATGTAAATGAGACACTTCCGGGAAAATCCTCAATCCATTCGGATTCGTGTCGGAACATGAATACATTATTGCCGGAGGCGTTCCTTCTGGTCTTTTGGCCGTCACTCTAGTTTCGGAACTGTGGTCAGGCGATGATGGGTCCTGGGGGGATTTGCTTCAAGTTTTTTATCTTGTTCTATCTGCGCAGTTCTCTTTTTCACCATTTTATTACTATGGAGATGTGGATCCATTTTTCTGCGAACTTATTTCGTAACGAGTTTCCGGAATATTCCAGAATTCTTGATCTCAGGTCTTCATCGTAAGCATTTATTGGATCCTAGAAAATTCCTATGATCGTGACTATCTTTAAAAATCCGAATTTCCCATCTACTTGACGAAATACTTCAAATAATATTATTAGGGGGATTATAAATATCTCTATGGGATTATCTCGAGACAAATTTACTGATTCCGAAATTTGAACTCTTAATTTCACACAATTTCGGAAGGATTCTAGCGCCATCTGCGCAGTTTTGTTTTCTTCGGTTGAGTGACGAGAGCGGTGTTCCCGAGACCCTAGATTTCTTCAGTCCAGAGATTTCGCCAAACCATGGATTTCCCCAGTCCATAGATTTCCTCAGAACACAGATAGACCCTTAGATTCATGCGTGAATGAACGAAGGAACATGGTACTCCCGAATCCACTTTTGCGCGTATAAACGGATTTATTTTAGCAGTGCTAAATCTGAAGCGATTTTAGGCGACGAAAAATTCGAAAATTCGAGGGTTGTCTCCAAATGCGGTCGCCGAAAGGACTTCACGAATGTTTTCCTGAAACTGGCTCAATTACTTTCTAGAGACTGTTCTGAATTTGTTGATATGAGATTTTTTAAATTATTCTTGCTTATCTTTTATCTAATCCCACTATCCAGGTAATTTTTTGCGGTTTTAAAAGGATGGTTAAGTCCATATTTGAAAGAAATCAAACATTTTTGTGGTCGGACGAATATTTTCTGGTTCAATAATTCTTTTGTTTTTTAAGATTTTTTAATCTTTGTCCTATGAGGAAAGTTTAAAGGTTCACTGACTAAAATACAATCCAAAAAATAATTAAATGTTTTAATTCAACAATTTTATAAGAAAAGATCTAAAATTCTAATCCTACCACGAATGATGTTTAATTTTTTCAATTAAAAATCTAGTTACCGGTTGTTGAACGGAGAAAATTCCAGGGCAAATTACGGTAGAAAAACAATTTCGACTTCTTTCGGAGTGGTCAGAGGAGAAACAGTGAATCCCGAAGTCGATGATCTTCCTGCAGTTACCCAATTCCTCGGAGTTCCTTATGGAGTTGCTCCTACGGGTCAATACAGATTCAACATGGCTATTTCTGCAGCAAAGTGGACTCATCAACCAAAGGACGCTTTCAGTTTTTCGAACGTCTGTGTTCAATCCGGACTTCCGAAGCTGTCAGAAACAGAGTAGGTTTATTTTTGTAAAAAAACAATTTGCAAGACTATCTTTAAGTTTCTAATTTCCTAGAATTTAATAGAAATATAGGAGGGTTTTTGAAAACTAAGTGTTCTAGAAGTTTCTGAATATTCGTGTTGAGAAGATTTTATAAAAAAGTTTATTTTTAATGATGTTTTTCAGAGCACTTAAAACAATGTCGGCTCAGAGATTTGATCATATTCACAAAATTTTGCCTTTTTTGAAACCAGAATCAGAAGATTGCCTTTATATGAATATTTTTGTCCCAGAACGACTGGAAAAGCAAAAGGATCCGAATTACAATCAACTTTCTGTTTTGGTCATTATTCACGGAGATGATTTTGGATTTGGAACAGGAAATGCCTTCAATTCCTCAATTCTAGCAGCTTCTGGACAAATAATAATCGTCACACTGAACTACCGTCTGGGAGTTTACGGCTTCATGGGGAGATGCGAACAAAACTCCTGTGCTGGAAATTCAGGATTGTCAGACTTAGTAGCAGCCCTGAAAATGCTGAGTAACATCCTTCCATCTTTCGGTGGAGATCCTACCTCAGTTACTCTCATGGGATGGGGTTCCGGAGCCTCCTTGGTTTCGTTACTGATGGCTTCCCCGATGACTCAACCGAAAAACAGGTTGTTTAGAAGAGCTATTTTGCTCGATGGAACAGCTCTGGCTCCTTGGGCAATGTCCGATCATCCTCAGGGATATTTTCTGAAAATTGCCGAGACTTTGAATGTGAGTTGTTTATTAAAATTTTTTCGATAATACATAATTTTCTGGAAATTCGTGTTGAAGAATCTCGCAAAGAATTTATTTATTCATTAAATATTTTTCAGTGTTATTCATCAGAAAAAAAATCGGAAGAAAAGAATCAAAACGATGTTTTTCAAAAAGAAATTTCTGATATCGTCAGATGTATCCAGGATCATAGTGAGAAAAATCTGACTCTCGCAGCGAAGAAAATTCATCCACCATCATTCCTGAACGCCTTCGCTCCGATCGTTGATGGACAGATAATCCCTAATCATCCGAGAGTATCATTTTCCCCAAAATTCGGAGCCCTATTTCGGGACATAGATCTTCTTCTCGGTACCGTAAACTATCCCGCTCATCATCTTCTTCCGAATTTGGATCTCGAACACGGTATCGAAAAAGAAAGGAGAGACAAAATTCTAAGGACCTTAGTCAGAAATATTTTTGACTTCCATCGAAAAGAAATCTTTGATGCTATTGTGACAGAATACACGGATTGGGATAATCCAAAGAACCACCCGAAAACAATAAGGAACGGGATTTTGTCGACTTTGGGGGATGTCCTGTACACGACCCCCCTGATAGAGACTGCTCGGATGCACTCCACCGACGAGGTCCCCAAGGTCTCCAACACCTTCTTGTAAGATTTATTCTATTCAAAAAGTCTTCTAGCGTTTTGTGGAAATTTTCGAAATTGGAATACAGAATTGAGTTCTAATTTTTGAAATTCTCTTCGAAACAATTCCGTAAAAATCTAATTTTCATGATAATCGTGGGGTTGATTTCAGATTCTTGTTCGGTCACGAAACGCGGTCTTGGACGAAGGAGCAGCCGAACAGCGGAGTCAGAGGATCTTTGTCCTTCGATTATCTTCCTTACATCATGGGATATCCGTTGTCAAGTAGATTTAAAGAAGATCAACTTTATTTTGGATTCAACAATGACGACAAGAACATCGCGAGGGTCATGATGCACTATGTTTCGAACTTCGTCAAGTCCGGAGATCCGACAAAGCCGAATCAGATCCAAGGTCAGAGCCCCATCGAGGACAGGTTCCACTCGACCCCCTGGCCCCAGTACAGTCCCGCGAGCAGGGAAGCCTACTTGGAAATCACCGACAGACCAAGAGTAAAAAACTACCTCAAGAACAGCTTCGTCGGATTTTGGAGTAGTTTCATACCTCAATTAAACAAAGGTCCGAAAGACGGCTCAGTACCCGAAGAACACCACTTTCTCTCAGACCATTTCAACAAGCAGTCATTCTTCGGTTCCGTCAGACCTTATTCTGCCTTACACAATGATCCCTTCCCCCCGCCCCCATTGCCCCCGACTCCGATCCCGAAAAATATCAAGAAACTCACAACCACCCAGAACCCCAATACCACTCCCAGGCCTACCCTCGACTCCAAGGAAATCGCCGAGATAGAGCTCAAGTACGCTAAGATCCACGCAGAAAAATACAGTACGATGCTGATCATCATCGTCGTAATCGGGGTCGTCTTCTTGGTCCTCAATATCTTCGTTTGCCTTGCTGCCTACAGAATGGTTCGTTTTCTATACATATATTTATATCTATACACAAGTTCATACATTTACACATATTTATCCGTGTATATATGGATGGATATATCAATTTATGTTTATATGCACATTTATACATCTGCATTTGTATACAGAACTGTACATATTTGTGTATATAGACTTGTTTATGTTTATATACACATGTTTATGTTCGTATTTTTGTACTCTATCCTTGCAAATATTTTTGTTAACCCTTGTTTTTCAGTGTAAAAATACCAGAAGTGATAAGAAAGTTCCCAAGTATCAGTCCTACGCCGCCACGGGCCATATGCCGTCCTCTGATCTCAACTACATTCCCAACTCACCCCTCAGCCAACAGGTAAGAAATTTCTCTAAATCTGCTGTTTATAACAGAAGTGTGCGGTGATACTGTAAACTTTGAAGGACAGGATTTGACTCATTCTATTGGATCACATGAATATTAAAAAGGAATTTGACTTTTTGAAGTTTCGGAATTTTCGAGATTCAACTACTTTTGAGCTATATTTTCTTCACTTAAAAACTTGTCATTCTCGAATCTTGTCCTTCTGGTTCACAGTAACTAGAGCTTACTGTATGAGTGTGAGTGTTTTTCAGCACCTGCCACCTCCTCCCCCGTCCTTGGGGAACAACCTGGATCGCCAGGCAATGACCGCTCAGAAGGGTTCCTTGACAGGCAGTCTGGTGAGTCAGAAGCCGTCTGTCGCGGGGATCAACACTTCTTCGATGACGAAATCCTTCATAAATTACGAAACATCCAACGGATTACCCCAGGGGAACCAATTCCAGAATTTTCAAACAAATCTAAACAACGGTAACCACGTGACGAAGCTGAGCTTGTCAGAACAAGTGAGTTCAGGTCTTGCAGTGATTGCTAATATTAATTTTTGCATGGAAAATAACCCTTATCTCCTAAAAGAGGACCTTGGTGACTTTATCTTTTTCAGGAACCTCTTTTGACTTCAAAGAACCCCACCCCAGGGATGATCAGACCCCCAGGCATCAGCCCCACCTGTCCTCGACACGGCCGGGCTGCTCAGATGATGATTGCGCAAAACAGAGCGAATTCTGTAGGTTCTGCCCTCACTTTAGGGACCGGTGCAACGGGGCCAACTCTAGAGGAAGTTCAAGTATAGTCTTTCAATCACAAAATATAAAGTTGTTGTGTTTTAAAAATAAAATCGGAATTGAACACATTCGAAACTCAATAAACAGGATTCAGAAAACTACAAATTTATGGGGCTTTCCAGAAAGAAATCCGATTCTAAAAATTACAGCTGGGGATTATTACGAAACCATCCTGGCACGGACTTCCGAGAACTTCCGAAGTCAAGATTTAGGATTCCTAAATTTCCCAAAGTTCCAGAAGTTTCTAGACGGAAAATCCAAAAAAAGTTCTGGCTTCTTCAGGCTTTCGTTATGAGAGAGCCGTTCCTAGGCCTCTGTCAATTGGTATTCCTGGCATCCAGCCCACTTTTCTTGGAAAAAACAGGAGTAAACATTCGTTCCCTCTCTCCGAGTTGAATTTCGCGATTTTCCACAATTCCCCATATTACCGTTTCCCACCTTTTTTTCTACTCTTTTACCTTTATTTCATTCAAAATATACATTATAGTGAAAGACAGAGACTGTTCGTCCGTCCGGGTCATTTTAGGGCGTGTTCGTGACCGAGTATCGATCGAATTTATATCGTTTGTTTTCTTGCCAGCTCTCCACTGCGTCGCGCTCGTGTAACCTTCCTTATACGTGCGTTTCCATTATTCTCCACATTTGTTTAGCGTAAGAGCTGTAAGCGTTTTCGAATTCTGTGGCGACAAATCTGGCTAGTTCGCGAATTCATTATTTTTCTTTCAAGAAGCTTTGAGTTTAGAACTAGAACTTGCGCTTATCGATTTGATTCATGGATTTTAGGAAGGAGTTTATATGTAACTTTAGTCTAACTTTTAGATAGTATCTAGTGACGAGGGTCTCAGACTAGAATTAGCAGGAACATCTTTAGATAGGTACCATTATGGTCAAGGCAGAGGCTTCAGATATGTCAAGTGTAAGGTTTTTTTCTAGAAGGATTTTGCGTAGGCAGGTGAAACGCGGTAGCAGAACCTCAGGAACCTCCAATCTCTGTTTTTAGCATATAAATATACTCTTTCAGAACGGAAAGGACAATGAACAATTTCGCAAGCTCTTCATCGGAGGTTTGTCGATGCAAACCACCGATGACACCCTTAAAACTTTCTATGCTCAATACGGAACTGTTTCCGATTGTGTCGTGATGAAGGATTCGACTACTCGAAGATCTCGTGGCTTCGGATTCGTCACTTTCGCTCGACTCGAAGATGTGGACACAGCAATGAACGCTAGACCTCACAACATCGACGGGAAAGTCGTTGATCCGAAGAGAGCTGTGCCACGAGAAGCGTCCCAGAAGAACGAAGCGAACATTTCCACCAAGAGACTCTACGTCTCCGGGGTTCGTGACGACCACAACGAACAGATGTTCGAAGATTATTTCGGCAAATACGGACAAATTGAAAAAGTTTGTTGATTTTCCCTTCTGGTTGTTCAGGATGTTTTTTAGGTCGAGATTATCAAAGACAAGAACACTGGAAAGTGTCGAGGTTTCGCTTTCATAACCTTCGACGACTACGATCCTGTAGACAAGTGCTGTTTGGAGCGTCAACATATGGTTGGGGGATATAGATGCGATGTTAAGAAAGCCCTCAGTAAGGAAGAAATAGCTAAAGCTCAGCAGATGGACCGTGACAGAGCTGAGCGTGGACAGAGAAGTCGTGGGAATACTCGTGGTGCATGGATGCCGAACAACCCAGGCGGCAGCGATCGTTGGAATCCACCACCTAGTGGTTATGGCGGTGGTCCACAGTCATATGGACCGCCTGCGGGGGGACCACCATATGGCTACGGGCCCGGATGGACAGATCCTAATTCTGGTTGGAATCCTAGTGGACCATGGGCACAACCAAGCAATCCGTACGGAGGAGGATATTCAAGTCAAGGACCACCAAATCCACAAAATTGGACAAACCCTTCAAGCTGGGGCGGGCCTCGTTATTAATGAAGATTGAAGCCCTTGAGATACTCATTTCCTTTTTCTTATTTATTTTTCTTTGCTACACCGTCTTTTTTGTAGTTGTATATTTATCCGACAAGCACGTAAAAATTATCAAATTAGCACTGGCTAAAGTAACGCCGGGGGCAAGAAAATGAGCGATTCTGTACAAAAAAATTATGGCTAATAACAATACAAAAAACCACCTGGATTTCACCTGTATTCTTACCGAAGAACTTCAGATACTTTATTGTAGCTTCTGGTTCAACATTGCGATTGAGCGTTTTAACCATATAGGGCCTATGGGCAAATTCCACTCGTTTCTCAGTTGTCCTTCAGGAACATCTGCTTCGAACCAATAACATAGCCAAAACCACCACACCCTTGATAGTGGTGCTTGAGCCCTAAGATTCCTCGGCAGTTCGAACATTTGGTGATATCCCCAAAAAACATGCGATGTTAACCAGTACGCAATGAGGACATCCATTGTATAATGACCACCAGAAACTACTAATGCTGCAATTCCCGCGAATGTTATCGGAGTAGCAATGTATCTGGAAATTAAAAACCATGAGAAGCTTAAACTAAAATCATAAAAGTAACGAACCTTAAAATAACTAAACCTCTTGGAGTATATTGAAGTTGAGTGAAATACATTATCGTCAACACAACTGTATGTCCACTAAACATCAAATCTCCACAGAGAATCTTCTCTTGTCCAGAAGTCAATCCAAGAGTTACGACGTAAGTCACAAATCTGTGGACAATTTCTGTTGCGTACATTGCTGTCCTGTTCACTTGAGGTTGACATAACTCATCTCTATTATGGAAGGAAGGTGGCAAGAAAGTCACTCCAAGAACAACAGCTCTCAATCCATAAAGGATTGCTCCTAATAACAAAACTCTTCTCAGGACGACGATACGTTCTCGATGAAGTAAAACAACAATGAACCCGACTACGGCACTAAAACATGTGTTTGAAGATTTTGAAAAACAAATAAAAATAGAACTTACTTGACAGTTGATAGAACATCACCGACGGCCCATGCCCATCTTTGCTGAGGTATAAGAATGAAAACTAAGTCCGGTAATGGCTGTCTGGGGACGATATCATGGATAACAGTTAATAAGAAAAAGTTGAGAAAGGCGGAGATCATCAAGCAGAAGAAGGCAACCGCAAGTTTTATGAGTTCTAGTTTGAACTTCTAAAAATAAAATTCAAATAAAAAGGAAAGTGGATTTTGGAGAACTATTTAGGTCAATTTCTCAAATCAACTAGACACTTGTGAAAATTTTCTGGAAATAAATAAGCAATAAATTTAAAATTATCAATGCCAGAGAAAAACAAAAAATTCAAGTTCAAGAACTTTCACAACCATGCTCATCCCTCGTTCTTATATATTGTTTAAATTTCTGCTCAATTTTTAAAATCCATATCTTTAGAACCTTATTAAACCGTACAAAAACCAAGCAAAAAGAGCTATCGATTGCAAATAAAAATTCTTAAGACGAGCGTCAGGAAAATTTCGCAATAAACACCCGTTTGTTTTCACCATTTTTATCATTTAAAAAAACTTACTTCAGGTGGTACAGCACTTCTAAGAACCGGAGAACCATATTGCTCAGACATCTGGGACGTCGACTGATGCATTAACCCGTTGAATGCGAGAACGTTGCCATCCGCGCCTCCGGTCGTGTAGTTGCTTCCTATAGCGTCGTTCGGTTCGATCCGAACTTGAAGTTCCTGTGCATCAAAAGAAGCGGACACTTCTCCTTGTCGAAGAGGCATGTGAGAATCACTTTGATCACGTCGATGCCCGCCCATTTTTGGATCAGGAGGAACACGTCGTAAATTGGAATTTGAGGCCGTGATTGTAGCTCAATTGGCTGAAATAAATTAAATTATCCTTAAATGAAAATAATACGACTTACAAGAGCAAAAAACGATGTTAGTCGGTCTCGAAATTCGTTCAAATATGACTGATAACGTGGTCGAGAAAAAAACCAGAGCACTGGTGGTTTCTGGAGGCAAATAAATCAAAATTTCAAGTTCATTACCTGGAAATTTACACATTAATCTAAAGAAAACAAATTTATATATAAAACACTTCCGAGGAAACACGCTCAAGATTTCAAATCGTAACTTTACATATCAATATGCGGATTTAGTAGATAGTGCAAGTTTTCAAGATCGGAAGAAACCACATTCGGTTCCTTCCGTAAAAATAGTAAGAAATAAGGAAATTTCACATAAAAACAAATCTATACAAACAATAAACACATTTGAACTCAGAAAACAAAAACAATCATGTTCATTTCTTCTTTCGACATGAAAAAACAACAAAAGATCAAAACATGAGATTGAAGTAAAAATAGAGATAATTTGACATATAAATAAACAAGCTTTACAGATGATCAATGCACTTAAACCCGGGAATCAGAGAACATGATTATATTCAGTTCCTTCTGAAAGAGAGAAGTAAGTAAAAAAATAAAAGTACGAAACCAAATTAGGAAAAAAGACAATTTCATGTGTAGACAGACAAGTTTTACAAATTATAAGTAAACCTAAACTCAGAAGTCAGAAAACGTGATCATACTCTGCTTCTTTCGAAAGAGAAAACATTGATAACAGAGCTAAAGCATAAGGTTGGAGCAGAAATAGACGGTTCGATATATAAAAAGTGAGTTTCACAAACGACAGATGTATTTAACTTCGGAAGTAAAAAAATCATATTCGACTTCTTCTGAAAGAAATAATTCAATTTAAAAAACTTCAACGTTGAGTTGGAACAGAAACAAAGATGATTTCATATATAAGAAAACCAATTTCACATACAACAAATACACTTAAACTCGGAACAGAAAATACAATCATACTCAGCTCTTTTCTACAGAAAAAAAATTGATAAAAAAAATCAAAACACGAAGTTTCTTCACCCAGCACTCCAGACGGAGTTTGTGATCATCGAAATAGTGGTATAAGCACTTGATAAATAACGGATAATAATCCAAAAAACAAATGTACGAGACTGCGCATAGAAAAAGAAAATTCGAGTAAAACTCAAAAACAGAAAGCGCACGGGATACGCAGCGAGTTGGCGAGTCGACAAACCGCGCCGTTCTCAACTGAAATGATATGGAATTCTTTACTAACTTTGCTGGGAAAATTGTTGTACTAATTTTCTTAGAAAAATAATTTTAAACTAATTTCCTCGGGAAAATACTTTTAAAAAAGTTTTCCTAAAAGAAATTTTTTTACTAATTTTGCTTTGGGTTTTAATTTTAAAATTATGGTATTATAGACAATAAACTGGTTTTTCTCCTAAAATGTCTAGAAACAAATTTCCGAAAAAATTACGAAACTGCTAAAAATCTAATCAAAATTGATTCAATAAAAGTTCTTTTTGGGAATAAACAATCCGATTTTGAATTTTTAAAAACTCAACAAGAAAAATTATTCGCAAATCTAAAATTCTAAAAAGTACCTGAATTTCGAAAAAAATTCTTTGTTTAAAATAAGTTTAATAAAAACAAAAATATTTTCAAAATTCTATTTTTATCTTTACTGGAAAAAAATAAAATTATATTCCATTAATTCGGAATAAAATTATTTGTTTACTCAAAATATTATCGATCAAAAAATGTTCAAAGTATAAGAACAAAAAGACAGAAAGATAAGAAATTTGAGAATGTGAAACTTTAAAAGTTTAAATCTGTGCAAGGGTGGTCATTTTGATTTATTGAGTGGGTAGGAAACAGATTTCGTAGATCGGGGAACGGTTCGGTTCCTTTTTGGCTCGACGACAGATTGTTTACACGTGTCTCTCTTGATTCTCATATTAAAACAGACTGCTCTTTATCCCCTATCGAAATAAACCGTTCGTCATCGGCGGATAAAGAGGTATCGTCTGTTCACTGCCATCCATGGTTCTCGATCTTCCGATTTTGGCGAAGTTATGATAATTAAATCACAATAATTAGACTTTAAACGTTGACGGTTATCGGAAGGAATTTTTCAGTATCTGTTTATCCTTCTATGAAAAAGGGTTACAGTAATTTACGATATAATAATTGGTCTCTAACCGTTGATGATTATCGGAAGGAATTTTTTCATCTCTATGGAAAAGGTTACAATTCATGGTATATTAGTTGATTTTTAAATATCAAAGACTCTCGAAATGAACTTTTGAATATTTATTTATCCCTGTGTAGAAAAAGTACGAGTGGAAAGCCCTTCTGAATCTTGAGTAATCCGCCGACTTTGTGAGTAATCGACCCTTCGAAAATGACAATTAGAAATAATCGATCCTTTGAAATTACAAATTGTAAGTAATTCACTATAAAGACCTATCTTTCGAAATAAGGGAAAATAACGAGATAAACAAAAAATTGAGACATTCAACAACTCTTCGAAAATCTGGGGTATACACAGATGAATGTAATCAATGAAGTTGGGAATAAATCTAGAATTTAAATCTATGAAGAATTTAGAAATTACTTCTAAAATTAAAGAAATTGCAATTAATCGAGATGTTTATGACAGTCTGGTTGAAAAAAATATCGAGATCAATCAAATCTCAAGTACTCTAAGTACCGTGAGTACCTCAAGTACTCCAAGTACTCTGAGTACTTCATTTCAATTAAGATTTATATCCCAAAAATGATCGTCTCAAATGCCGCAGATACCTCAAGTGTCCTACTTAGCCAAAGTTCACGTCACAGTCATCAAAGTCCTAAGAATCTTAGGTACCCTATTCTAGTTAGTCTATCTTGGGTTCAAAACAAATACTCCGGTACCACAACCGTTTCCCTTATCTCTCTGAATCCTTCAATTTTATTTTTCTCTTTTTTATCTGTTTTACTTCCAATCCTTTTAAAAACAAAATCAACGATATCAAAAATTCACAACCCTATCCTTTACACGGTAATCACTAACTTTAATGAAAAAATAAAAATAAAAATAGAAAATTCAAAAAAAATTTATTTGAGAAAAAAACCGACGAAGACGCTTATCAATCTTCTTCCATTCCGGAACATTTGGTAATTCAAGGAGACTCGAGGAATCAGTCCAGTAGAAACGCAACTGATCGATGAGAAAGATACATGCTTTTTTTTCTTCAATTTCAAAAATCATCGCTCTGGCATATCGTCCACTTTCAGCTTTTACAAGGAACAGTTTTTCACGGAAAGTTTCATCTTCAAAATTCCCAGAAACTCGGGTCCCGTGCTTTTCAATAATTTTCGTGAAATTTCTGCAAAAAATTAATATTTAAAAAATTAGATTTAAAGGACTTACTCAATATGAACTTTAATTTTCACAATCTCTTCATCCAGAGGAACAGATTTGAATTTCGGGTTCGGGACAGTAGTAGGTTCAGAAGCTGAAAAAGATTTCCTTGGAGCTATTCTTCCTGGAGAGAGTACCGTATGGGAAGATCCGGGGTCAGCATTACATGAGGTAAATCGGGAACTTTCATCTGTTTTGGATCTATTGAATTCTGCAGAAAAATTTCGCTTTTCGAAGCTGCAGAAATCACGTCTTTTG
Organism: Halicephalobus sp. NKZ332; assembly: GCA_009761265.1. Taxonomy (NCBI): domain Eukaryota; kingdom Metazoa; phylum Nematoda; class Chromadorea; order Rhabditida; family Panagrolaimidae; genus Halicephalobus; species Halicephalobus sp. NKZ332. The sequence goes on from VOSG01000303.1 coordinate 36,812, forward strand.
GAATCAAAGAAGTCGGAGGAACAAGGCGCTAAGGTCAACTTTGTCCCAGTAGAGTCATAAATTCTGTGAACTTCCTTGTTGACCGAAAAGTCCGTGACCAAAGTAGACTTTTCCAAGATCCTTGGTCCTCCTCGAGTCGTTGTTTGTCTTCCGAAATTTCCTCCTTCTATCGTAAAATCCACATCTTTCTGATTTCTCTTTTCATAGTCAATGGGAGCCTTGTTGAAGTTCTCTGGGAAATTCGGCGATATAAAACTCTTTTGATTAATATTTCTGGAATTTATTTTTGAGAAATCAGTATTTGAAAACTCTTCTTGATCAAAATCATCCGAAAAACGGTTTTCTTTCAGGAAAAGAGAGTCTCTGGGGATTCGGAATCCATAATTGTCGGAATCAAAATCCATAGGAATCCTCGACGTCGATCTTTGGAACGAATCTGTGGAGTAAGATCGTCTTTTCTTTTTCTCCTTCATCATGGAAATTATACTTTCGCAAGAGGGATTGAGGACGACGTTATCTTCTTTCACAATGAAATTTCTAGAACTGTCCAGTTCGAAATCGAGTTCGACGAAGAGGGCATAAGGTTCAGGGAATCCATGAAGATGACATATTTCCCAGATATCGATGTTAAAGTCACTGAAAGATGAACTTTAGAAATTAAAGAAAAAGTAAAAGTCTACGTTTTTAGATTATTGATGACGGCCTTGTAATATATCAATTCCTTCTTGTTTCCCAGTCCCAGCATCAATTGGACTTCGATTTTATCCCGAAGGTCCTTCCTCAGATCCGGCGGAAGTGACATTACTATATCTGAAAATCATGCTACTACAAATATAAAAATCGACGTCATTATGAAATTGTTTCGACACGAATTCCTATAATCCTCTAGGAACTCCTATTTCGGAAGATTCTAAGAGATCCCAGTGAATGCAAAATGAAACAAAATAAACGTAAATTTAAAAAAGAAACGAAATATATATTTTTAAAATAATTTTACATCGGGATCATTTCGCCAAAGGCGGGATTTTTGAAAATAATTTTTCCATGTTTCGATCTCAGTTTTCAAAAGATTTTATTATTTTAATAATTTTATTTACAGATAGGTGAGAGTTGTACATTATTCCAACAATAAGGTATTTTTAAACTCTATAATCTTGGAAGCATCATAGCATCTTTTCTTGCAGCAATCTGAAATTGTTTTTAATTTAGGAACTGTATATAAAAATCGAAATTAGAAATCCAGAAGACAAACGTTTTTCTAGTAAAAGGTCATATTGAAAAATTTACCCAAAATCCTAAATTTCGATACTATGTGATTTTTATATAAAATCCAAACAAGAATTTCCGAATTTTGTCTTCTGAGTTTCAATTTTTAAATAAAAAACAAACTTGGAAAGGCACAACCATTTTGCAGGCAATTTCGTCTTCTAAAGTCATCTTATATCCACCTTCACTCTGGTGGATCAAGGGCCGGAAGTCTCCGAAAGCGGCTCCAGAGCGTTTTTCGATGAAATTAGAGTTGAACAGGAGCGGAACGAAGCCCTCACTCGCTCTGTCCACTTTCGGTTCTGATCCATCAACGAACTGGACAATTCCCCTTCTTCTGTCGATGACGTTTGTTCCGGCGATTTCTTTACAGGGAGCGAATTGTCTCGAGATGAAGCTGTTTCCCTCCTTCGAAGCCTGCGGAAGATTCATTTTCTGGAGTCTCAAAGACGAGAAGGGAGTCATTTTCGATTGGTCGTTGATGCAACCCCTGTTCGCCAAGGGAATCACACCTTCGCAAAGCGCCAATTTCGAATCGGATTTGAATTCGTGGTTGTCGACGACGTTTCCGACGTTCTTCCTGTGGCCACCGAAGGGGTTCTGGCCCTTCTGAGTGGCGTTCGTCTTTGCTCCATCTTCCCATAATGGCAAAGTCGATTCTGACTTTAATTTTCCCTCTTTAATCTTGACCTCTATCTTGTCATTGGGATCTCTCTTCCCTCCGAAGGACTTCATTCCAGCCTGACTCTGAAGTGCCGCGGATTGTTCCCAGGGAATCACGAAAGGAATGTTCGTATCCACATGTTCCACCTTTCTTGCATACCTTTTTTTAGGATCAACTTTCTCCTCCTTCAAAATCTCACAAATTGTTTTTTCTTTCACAAACTGGGGAATAACTTCCACAGGAGGCCTTGGAGGAGGGATCCATTTCGGTTTTGGGGGAGGAACCCATACCTTTTTCTCTTTTGGTTTCTTTTCCTTGATCTTTTTCGGTTTCTTGATCCTCTTCACTAATTTTCTCTTTTTCTTTGGTTGAGGTTCCTCTTCTTCCTCCTCCTCTTCGCCTTCCACGTCCTCTTCCTCATCATCAACTTCATCACCTTCATCTTCGTCATCCTTCTTTTTCTTTGGTTTTTCTTTGGATTTCTTAGTTGGTTTCTTCTTCTTTTTCGATTCTGAATCCTCTTCTTCATCATCAACTTCATCTCCTTCATCTTTCTTGTTCTTTGGTTTTTCTTTGGCTTTTGTGGTTGGTTTCTTCTTTTTCTTCGATTCTGAATCTTCTTCATCGTCTGCTTCTTCCGGATCCTTCTTCTTTTTCTTAGGCTTGATCGTGAATTCCGCATCGGGGTCAACATCACCCTCTCCAGAGACAGGTTTCTTTTTGGCTTTCTTGGGAACTTCTTCTCCGTCTTCTTCTTTGTCTGCTTTTGGTTTCTTCGCTGCTTTAGCTTTGTCTTCTGGAACTTTTTCCTTTGGTTTTTTCTTGTCGTCTTCTGAAGCCTTCTTCGCAGGATCTTTCGAAACCGGTTTCTTTTCTTTTTCAGATGGCGATTTCTCTTTCTCTTTTATTCTTGAAACTGTCATCTTCTCATTTTCATCATCAGGTTTCTTCGTCGATGGCTTCTTCGGATCCTTGGACGCAGAGGAAGGTTTCTTTTCTTTATCCTTATCTTTGTCCTTATCCTTTTCTTTGGCTTTATCCTTGTCGTCGGATTTTTTAGGAGCCGCGGAAGTGGATCGGGGCTTATCGGATTTCTTTTCTGGATCCTTAGACGAACTCGGTTTATCCTTGCTCGAAGGCTTCTTTTCTTTGTCTTTATCTTTGTCATCAACTTTCTTTGGAGCAGATGAAGAAGATCTAGGCTTGTCTTTGTCGGATACTTTTGAAGACGACGGTTTCTTCTCCTTTTCTTTGTCTTTATCTTTGTCTTCTGGTTTCTTTGGAGCAGATGAAGATGATCTAGGCTTGTCTTTATCAGCTACTTTCGAAGACGACGGTTTCTTCTCTTTTTCTTTATCTTTATCTTTGTCTTTAGCCTTATCCTTGTCTTTGTCTTCTGGTTTCTTTGGAGCACTGGAGCTCGATCGTTTCTTTTCTTCTGGTTTATCTTTAGGAGCTAGTTTAATATCATGACTTGGCTTCTTGTTGAGATCAGCAACTAAGTCTGTATCCAACTCTTCATCATCGCTTGGCTTTTTGGGTTTAGAAGACGTAGACGGCTTCTTTTCTTTGTCTTTATCCTTGTCTTCCGGTTTCTTAACTGATGAAGAAGATCGAGGTTTATCTTTGTCGGACTCTTTAGGTTTCTTTTCCTTATCTTTATCCTTCTCTTTGTCTTCCGGCTTCTTCGAAGTTGAAGACTTGGGTTTTTCCTTGTCAGAATCCTTGATCGAAGGTTTCTTTTCTGACGAACTCGGTTTCTTCTCTTCTTCCGGCTTCTTGGCGACAGACTTAGACCGTGGTTTTTCTTCTTTATCTTTTTCTTTATCCTTAGTGGGAACTTTGTCTTTATCTTTTGAAGGTTCTTTATCTTTACTGGAAACCTTTTCTTTATCCTTCGAAGGTTCCTTGTCTTTGCTGGAAACCTTTTCTTTATCCTTCGAAGGTTCCTTGTCCTTAGTAGGAACTTTATCTTTATCCTTACTCGAAGGCTTCTCTTTATCCTTCGAAGGTTCCTTGTCCTTAGTAGGAGCTTTATCTTTCGAAGGCTCTTTATCCTTGCTGGAAACTTTGTCTTTATCTTTCGAAGGTTCTTTATCCTTAGTAGGAACTTTATCTTTATCCTTACTCGAAGGCTTCTCTTTATCCTTCGAAGGCTCCTTATCTTTACTGGAAACTTTATCTTTATCTTTTGAGGGTTCTTTGTCTTTCGAACTTGGCTTCTTTGCTTCATCTTTCGGCTTGTCCACGAGTTTGATGTCGTGCTTTGGCTTCGGTTTATTTAGATCCAGAATGAAATCAGTATCGAGTTCGTCTTCTTCGATTTCGGGCTCATCGAGTTCTTCTTCTTCCACAGGCTTCTTGGCCAAAGCCGAGCTTCCAGGGGGCTTTTTGTCTTTGTCTTCTGGTTTCTTGACGTCACTAGAAGATGGCTTTTCTTTCGAAGAAGTAGGTTTCTTGTCTTTATCTTTATCTTTATCCTTTTCTTTTTCCTTATCTTTGTCTTTCGAAGAACTTGGTTTTTTGACTTCATCCTCTGGCTTCTTGGTTGTGGATTTTGACTTTGGTTTATCTTCTTTGTCCTTCTCCTTTTCTTTATCTTTATCTTTATCCTTTTCTTTGTCTTTTTCCTTGTCTTTGTCTTCTGGTTTCTTTGGAGCACTAGAACTCGATCGTTTCTTTTCTTCTGGTTTATCTTTGGGAGCTAATTTAATATCGTGACTTGGCTTCTTGTTGAGATCAGCAACTAAGTCTGTATCCAATTCTTCATCATCACTTGGCTTCTTGGATTTAGATGATGTAGACGATTTTTTGTCTTTATCTTTATCCTTCT